>PVIU01010170.1:0-71691 GCA_004026605.1 Ondatra zibethicus
ATAAAGTGTATGTGTGTTAGTACATCATTGTGTCTGTACATATGTTTGGGAGCAGAGGTTGACAGCAGTTGTCCCTTTCTATCACTTTCCATATTGTTTGCTAAAGTGGGATCTGTCTTTTGATTCTCGTCAGTTGTGTAGAGTGAAAGCGTGCGCAGCTGTGAATCAGTCTTCTAGCCCCAGCCTCAGTGTTAACATTACAGTGTCCATGACAATGCCCAGCATTTGCACTGGGTGTTGGGGATGAAACTGGGTCTACAGGCAGATGTGGCAGGTACTTTATCAACTAAGCCATCACCGCCTTCCTCAAGTAAATATTATGGGTGATTCAAATACCTATTCTCTCTATTGTTCCAGTTTCTCAAAGAGTATCTACTAGAAAAACACCTTCTAGGTAGCTCTTAAGACAGACTGAGTGAAGAAAATGAGCACATAATATATGCCCGCAGCATAAATACTTACCATTGTTAAAATTGCCGTTTTGGGTACTCAGGTCTCTCTGACATGAGTTACACCTTTCACTAATGCATTGTATAGTGATATTAATCTGGCTCTCAGCGCTATTTCAGTGTGGGCATGAAAGACTATTTGAAGCAGCAAATAAGCTTTGAGTTTGCACATAGTAATAAGAAACCACTTTCCTAAGAAAGGATGTGTTTCCAAAGATACTCATAATGCTTTAGCAACTGCACACCCACCAGCATTAGCAAGTTTAATCTGTTAAGACAGGACACTGTGTTTGCTTATGTTCAATAAATAAAAGTAGTCAAGATTACTTCCTTACTTTTTTTATCAGTTACATTATGAAGGTTACAGAGCTGTTATACATTTAAATTATCAACTGCTTAGCAGGAATATATTTGCTTCTTAAACCAAGTACATTAATAACCACTTGCAAAAATACAAAGCAAAGAAAATGTGTTCCAATCGCTCTCAAAGATTAAGCCTGAGATTTACAGAAAGTCATTAAAATTTATCTATCAGAGTCTAAAGAAGCAATGGTTCCTTGGCCAATACATTATCCTTCACATGCTTGTCATTACCTTAACATTTCAGAAACCAGGCAGCAATATCTCTGCCTCAGTGATCTGCAGAAGTATTTCTCATTGACACAACTTTTTTGTTTGATAAAAATACTGGGAAATGAAAGTACAATCTAGAGAAAACTTTTGCATAGAATGTACAGCTGGCTTAAATACAAAAAGAGTTTCTACATAAATCAGTTGCAGAACTAGTGGATCACACTGAGCTGGGACAGTGAAATATCCCCTTCTGTTCCCATGTGCAAAGCCAGCTCTTTGGAAAAGTCTTCCAAATTCTCATCTATAGCCAAGAATGTCTCAGGTTCCTTCCATTGCATTTCTTTGAATTCATGCCCACGAAGCTGTAAATCACAGTGGAGCCACAGTGGGAAGGTAATCACAGTATTTGTCTTTGCTAGAATTTTTATCTCTCCTCTTTTCATTACTGCCTCTCAGTGATGGAGCTATTGAAGTTTTACATAGCTTCTGTTTACCCTGACACCCTGTGCAGAATGCCAAGATTCTTGGCTTACTGCCGAACCAGTATGTCTAAGACCGTTGGGTTGTGGAGGGTGTGTTATTAGAAGAGGAGCCCCAGCTGACTCTTGTTTTTCCATTTGTTAGTTCAAATCAATACATTCTATCATTATAATCTCTGCAAAACCTTGAATGTGAGTGCCTGGCAGGCAAACCCATCAGAGAGACTAGGATCTTCCCCCAGACAGGGGGGAGTTCTTATTCTTATTTTTAATTAATATAAAATGTACATCCAAACCAGAGCCTTTGATACCCAAAGGAGTCTGTTCTAAAGCCTTCAGCAGCATGTGGTACATTATCCTTTCCAGTTCTGCATCTTTCAATACTGATTTGTTTTCCTTTGAAATTCATTTGGCTTGGGCCAAACTAACCCTTGAAAATGAAAGAGTTGCTGGGAAGAAAATATTTTATTCAAGAATCTCTCTGGTTTATATTACTTTCTTTCTTTGCAGACTGATAAAAGTTTGACTCTTCAGCTTTTATCTCTTCTCCATTCATTTTTATGCCTCTACCACCAAATATGACAGTAAACTCAGTAAGAAGAACATTAAGCAAAATTAGCTGAAGGACACCAAGCTATTGCTTATGTTCTTTGTAATCTACCACTGTGTATCTTTTACTCACTTCTGCAATCTATACAGCCGTATTCGCTTCTTTCCCCAGTCTGCCTTATTAATCTGCAGCAGGTCTGGCTCAGGGCCCAGAGGTAAAGATAGTAGATATTTTGTAGGAAGCTAGGATTATTAGGAATGACATTTACAATTTATAACAAGGCAGTGAACTTTTATAACTATTCCTCCATGCTATCAAACAATACTTGTTATTGATCATCGGTACTTTTATGAATGTGGATAGGATTATTTCACTTTTTTTATTAATATCAAGTAAACTTTTCTGAGGGTGTCCATAGATTTGAAAAATATGTCCATGTGTTTAAATAAAACAAAATACTGAGAAGGAATCATAAATGCTTATTTATTGTGTGCTTTAGTATCTCATCTGTGATATTTCTTATGCTGTTGAAGGTATAACAGGAAAGTATCTTTGTCCACAGAACTTCTAATACAATAAAAAAAATGAAACCTATAGAGAACAAAGTACAGGTCAACACAAAACGAAACCTCAAGACATTGAATATAAAATACTTAGTCTTCCAGGAATAAGGTACTCAATGGTGACAGAAAGACTTTTGATGAAAGTCCTTTTCAATTCCTTCCTGGCCCTAGGTTTCTGTGATACTGTATTGTCTCCACTCAGATACACAGGGGGAATTACAAAGAGCATAAGCAATAGTTTGGTGGCCTTCATAATATCTACTTACTCTGATTTAGAAAACTGCCCACCTCAATGGCCAGTGCTCTGCCGAGTCTCACCACAGTGCAGTGGTATGAAATGCTATAATAAAATATTATAGTATCATGGTTTTTCATTCTGCTGCCATGAGCTACAACCACAATCATTAAAAGTCATTGTTGACAAACTAATAGAAATCCTTAAGGTATTTAAACACACTGTGATGGTTTGAATGAAAATGGCTCCCATTGGCTCGTGGGGACCTTGTTGCAGGAGACCTGACCTTGTGGGAGGACGTGTGTCACTGGGGGTGGCTTGTAAGTGTCAAATGCTCAAGCTACTCTCAGTAGCTCTCTCTCTTTCTGCTGATCCAGATGTAGAACTCTCAGCTCCTTTTCTAGCACCATGTCTGCCTGTGAACCACCATACTTCCTGCCATGCCACCTAGGGAATAAATCGCTGAAGTGAGCTCAAATTAAGTATTTTTCTTTATAAGATTTTCTGTGGTCATGGTGTCTTTTCTAACACACACACCCAGAATATTATTTAACAGAGCCTTTAGATGTATAGACACTTTATGTTGGCAGAAATACTGTTATTGTGTAGGAAACATTAAAAAACTTAAGCAATATACAGTCTTACATAATGGAATCTTTTATAAAATGTTATTAAGAAAATTCAGAAGAGAATACATTGAAAAATTTCAGTTTATTTTGAACTTGCTATACACTAAACTCTATATTAAGTCCTAAAGATAAATGAACAATAAATCTGAGCTAAGCTGTGACTGAGAAACAGCTGAAGAGTGTTTCAGACAATTTTTCAGAATTATTTTATTACCGATTTGTTGTCCTTTCTCATGTTGCATGAGTTCAGTGTGAGATTTGCCTTACTCCTTGTTTTGCTGTGAGTCTGTGAATGCTCAATGGATACTCCTTAAATAAATGATTGTTTTTAACTACATAAATTTATATCAACAGGTACATTGTTATCACCAGGTCGCCCTGCGATAATAAAATATACTGTCATAATTTACACACTGCCTGAACACTGGGGCTTCAGGACCTTTGATTTATCAATCTCAGTATTTGGCCTGTTAAAGGCACTGTAGTGTGTTGAATCACTTGTGATTCAGATTTGATCTTATCGCCATAATTCATAGCTGTGAAAAAATAAACCAGAAGGAATTTCTTTTCTAGTCTTCTTCATTGCTGTCTCTGTCTGCTGTCTACTTTTCAGTTACTCCTTCCCATATTAAAAAAACATAAAACTGAGGGTTTGTGAAGACAAATATGTAGCAGTTTATTCTAACTTTGGCTGTGCTAAATATTTTGAACAAATCAGTCTTGGAGTTTGTAGAAAACATTTTGTTTTTCTCATCAGAAAGGCAAATAGACCAAAGGCAAATAATGACTGGAAATCAATAAAAGGAATAGCAAGTTGTTTTTAACAGAAGAGTATATCCCATGTTTTAAAACTTGTTACCTTTCCAATGAAGATCTAAGCAGAAGATTCTCTGGCTTCTGCATGGAATCAAAACAAATATGTTTTCTTAAATGCACACAGGTTTAGCCAAACTGACCACTGACTCTTAAAAAGGTGGATCAAAGAAATGTGCTATCCACACACATTCAATGCCACTGTGCTTAAGAATTTTGTGACTTTAAGTGTGTTCAATTCTGCAATCTGACTCTGCAGAAGATGCTTTTTTATCAAATAAACACATTACAGAAATTGGAGAAATCTGTTACATGCATAACAGGGTGTTTTCAAAACGTTGGTAAACACCCAAATCTCATGGATGCTTATAAAGCATAAACTATGGGGGACCATATGAAGTCCTTGTGATTGAGCAAATCTGGAATGAGGCTCAGTAACTTGTCTGTTAACCAGTTTCCATGCAATACTAATGCCAGTGGGCTAGGTAAGAATCCTTGAGCACCTTTGCACCAAGGCCACGATATAAACAAGAGAGTAAGAACAGAAAAGCAGATAAGGGAATTGAACAATGTTTCTTGTAGGACTTAAATATTCTCTTGTTAAGGCAAAGTTACTATGAAGTGACTTTTCTATGTTCAAATACATGAACTTCCAAGTTCTCACATTTATTTGAACCATTTAGGTAATCTGAATAGATTACCAGCAATTGACTTGTGTAATCTACTCATCAGTGTGAGGTGCCAGAAATAAAATTGAGAGGCAGGTTATCTAAGTCATATACAAACTCTGCAGCAGAATCCATAAGCTGGGGTTTTCAAGAGGGCAAAAACCAGAATTAGGGGATAACTGTAAAATATTCCCTACCGGATTCCTGCATGATAAAATAATAAACACTTCCTGAGTTCTGATGCCAAGAGAATCTGGATGCTGATCTACTTCTCCAGAAAACATGACTGATCAAGTCTGGCAAAATGCTCCGAGGTGGAAAAACACTTGATGATTTCACCTAATAGGCAAAAAAGTATTTCTATGTTATTAAATTTCTGCATGTATTTATCCTGTATTTCAGACCACTGGGGTTTTATGAAAGTTATAACAATTGCAAGATAGGAAGATAAATAACTCAGTTTGAGTAAATTATAGGACCATAATTTCATATTTTCTTTTAAGAGGATAATTTTATAACTTTACTTGATAAAATAGCATGTTTAGAGAGGGCAGACAAACTATGTGTTAAAATGTTTAAACCTCATCTATTAAAGTACATGTGTTGTAAATAGCTGTTAAGTCAGCAAGCATGGGAGCTGCAGTTTCCTTAGTGTAAATAGTTTCCAGTTTTTTTTCCTTTCTTTCTTCTCCATCATTCCCTCCTGAACTTATACAAAGTCCTAGAGAAACAAGCTAATATACAATAGTCAGTAAAGAAAACAAGCTGTATGTGTTTTTGCTGAGTAAACAGTTGAAAATTGTTTAGTTATTTTGTGTATCAGTGATTTAAATTTTGAGTTTGTTGTTTGCTGTCCTTGATATTCTATAAACAAAAGATCTTATTAAAGATTAGAACTGCCTTCTGATGCCACCTGTTCTGGACTATACTCCATACGTTACTCAGGTTAGCATGACTTTTCTACCCAGGTGAAATCTCTGGAATCTTGCTTCAGTCTTAAATATGACATTTATCTGCTCATAAAATGACCTTATATCTCTACTTCTACATTTATTTACCTTTCTGTATGAATCCAAGCTTACCCACCATATTTTAACCCCTTCTATTTCCTCATCATGAAACTGACATTTTTATTGGCTACAAGATAAGATTGTCATTAGTTATATGAGGTAATAAATGTAAAGGTACAAAACACTCGGGAAAATATAGGTACCTAACATAATGTTTTCGTAAAGAATTATTTTTTAAAAGTAATTGCATGTTTTTTTCAAAGCTAGCAAGAAACGAATAAGAATTAGCAAAAGACAACCCTGTAATTCCAAAGACAAGAGGCAGTTTCACCCACTGTAATCTCTCAGAGCAGAGAAAGGATACCAACTGTCACTCAGCATGTCCATCTCCTAGCTAAGATAATGTTTGTCACCTTTGCATCTCTATCCATAAAAGCTTCAGGGCCATCTTGCCAGTATTTTTTCACATTATTTGGTTCTTTTGTCACTAGAAATTGTTAGCTTTTAGAGTTGTCCAACTAAGACAGACATTGGGCAAACAGGTTGCAATTATAACATTCCTTGTGCCTAAGAAGTTACCATGGGAAGACAAATATTCAAAAGAATCCTCAAATAGAAACCAAATCAACATAAGCATAGGAGAATTGTTGAACTTGTGCCTATGCTACTTGTCTCTAGGTCATCTCTCAGCCAGTTACAAAGCACAAATTTATTCAAAGAGAAAAATATCATCAAAATGACAGGTACCCAAGATTACATATTCTATATTAAACACAAATATCATGTTCCACAATGTAGTGCTGTAGCTTCAGAATATTCTCTGTTAATTTCCAAGCCAAGGAAAGGAACAGATACTATTTCTAAACTTATCACGTAGCAAGCAGGTTTTATGATTGGGATTACGCCATCCAAGCCTTACCTAGCTTTTACTCAAAATATTTATCTCTTAAAAAGATCAACATTCTGAGATGTAATCAGTAATCTAGATACTAGAATTTAGGTATTTTCCCCATAAATATCAATAGTTTTATTTTTCATAAGCATTAGAAATATCCTAGCTACCCATGACTTAGATGGATTTAATGCCCCACAGACCAAGTAGAGTCTTAGATTTTCTCTCTTAATCTTTTACTCTGTCTTTCTTTAGCTATTTTTCCTCTTACTATAACATTTGATGCTTACATATTTTCTACATAATTCTAACATCAAATTTCACTTTCAAGTAAAGGTTCATATATGACTGGTATGGGTAGATTATTTTAAATATAAACTGTTCCTGTAATCCATTTAGAAACCTCCAATATCTCAATAGTTTTTAATGTGCAAGTCATAGGAAAAGGCATAATTAGTGCATAGAGTAGGAATACTCTATCTGCACTGAGTGCAGGTCTCATCCAACTTGAATCTTCCAAGCCTAGGAGGAAGTATATCATGTATCTTGACTCTGAATATCCATAGACTTATATCGGTAATTGATTCTGAATAATATTTATCTCCATGTTGCCAGGAATACTGAAAGAATGATTGGATTAACACATAATTTTTCCTAATTTTCATGAACGGAAAGACACAATCTTTTTCCCCAATGCCATGAGTCCTTACTTACACACCTCTGGACAGCACACTGCTAATGAGCCAGTTAAAAGCCAGATGAAGAAAGATAAATATCAAATCCTAAATTGTGGGATAATGTGTTTCTCAACTGCTTTTGGAAGTCCTTCTGTATATGTGTTTCTTTTATTGGTTAATAAAAAAGTTGCTTTTGGCCAATGGCTTAAGAGAATATAGCCAGGCTGGAAGATAATATGTATATAGAGTAGGCGGAGTCAGAGAAATACCATGTAGCTGCCAGAGGGGAAAGATGCGAGCTGCTATGTGGAACCTTGCTGGAAGGCCACAAAACTCATGGTAAAATATAAAATAATGGAAATGAGTTAATTCTATATATAAGAGCTAGCTAGCAATACATTCAAGTGATTGGTCAAGCAGTGATTTAAATAATATAGTTTCTATGTGATTAGTTCTGGTCTGGGCAGCCAGGAATGAACAAGCAGTCTTTTACAACAAATTGATACTCCAACATGTGCTGGCTAAATCCACATAAAACCTGAGAGGGCTTGGAAAGGAATTCTAGACACTAGAAAACAGTTTAGCCTCAGTTTTTTTTTTTTTTCAGCTGCTGACATGTCACAGCTTCCATAAGAGAGGTCTTCCTGATGCAGCAGTAGCAGGAAAAACAAACCAAACAAACTAACAAACAACAAAAACAAAACCATACAGTTTTGAAACTGCAGCTTTCTGGGCCGCTGCCAACATGAACTATGACTCTTTGGGGAAGTCCGGCTATGGAGCATTTAAATGGGGTTTGTGAACAGAGTGCTACAACACTTAATGCTTAATGGCAACACAGACTTGCTCAAACCTGACCCTGGTTGGATCTGGGGCAGAAAGAATGGCTCTCAGAGGCAATGAAAGTACCTCCAACTTGCTGGACTGGGAAGAGCCAAAAGGCAAAGCAGCCTTAATCTTAGTAATGTCACTTAGGATTTTAAGAAGCACTCCTGGACAGAAAAGGATTTCATATACACAATAGCACAGATTCAGATAAAAGGCTTCTAAACAAGACACAGTGTGTTTAAAAACTGTACATAGGCTTAGAATAGAGAAGAAAAAGAGTAAAGAGACAGTAAATGTAATATAAAAGCATACAGATCAGACAGTCATAAATTAAAGGTGTAAAGATAAAATAAATATTAAACTTGTAGAAAAAGTAATAGAGTAAGAAAAATAAACCACATAAAATTGGAATATACACAGAGAGTCTGGATTATATATATATATTATTGTGTTTTCTTTGAATTTTTGACTGTGAAGGAGCTAAGTAGAGAGAGACATGCCATTGCATGGGCTGCTAAGCTAAACCAACCTAAATATGTTAAAGGTATCTTGATTCCAAAATTTGGGTCTAAGGATTTGTTGTTTTGGAAAAAAGGTTCTGCTTTTGTTTCCACAGAAGATCAGAATCTATGGATTAATTGCAGGCTAATGTGGTTTGATGGATCAAGACCCCTTGAAAGGTTGCCATGACCACCACCAAAACTTATCTTGCTCAACAAAAAGCAGAAAGCAGTTTGGAGACAACTATGCCTAAATTCCCAAATATTGTTTATAAATGCTTGTTTACATTTAAAGGGGGATATGATATAGAGACAAATACTTTGCATTGGTATGGATCTTGGCTTATTGATTCCATTTTAAGGTCAATTTTGTTATATATATATTTCTGCTCTTGATTAAGGTATTGTGATTGCACATCTCATTTAAAAATGTAATGTATAATTCAGAAATGCAGGTTAATAGATAAGTATCTATAAGCTTGTAGTCATGTTAGGTTTTCTAGATATATAGAGATATATTTGTTAGATAGATATTCTTCAAACCTTTCAGAGACCTTTAGATTATGAAATTTAAAACGTTTTAAGAACTTAGGACTTTTCATGACAGTGAGACACATTGCTCCTGGCAGCACCAATTAATTCAAGAGGAAGATGGGCATTGAAGAGGCTTCTCATGGAGTTTGTTAACCATTTGGGCAAGAAACTGCTCTTGCCTGGACTGCTTGAATGGACTTGCAGGACCCACAGAATAATGACTGATGAAGTTCCTTAAAAAAGTTAAGATGGTCCTTCAGGTTTCCTGCTTCAATTCTCCAGGACACAGGAAAAAGTGACTGACAAACTGTCAATATAGGCAGAACTGTCTTTGAAATTTTCTGCTTCATGGAAAATTCTTCTGGATATTATGGGCCTGTAGGCTGAAAATGGATACTCCAATGATACAGATCTTTGGGTGATTGTCCAGGCAGTGAGTTGTCTCTGTCATTTCTACAGTTTTGGAACTTGCTTACAATGCACTTCCTGTTAACTTAGGTAATATTTTATCCTTTTAGGGATAGATAACTATAATTATAGTTTTCCTTAGTTGTGATAAAAGATAAAGTAGATATAAATGGTGTAATTGTAATTTTTGCTTGATACCTGTTTTTTTAATATGTAATTTCACTATGTTAAAATTAAAACCTTCCTTTTCATTTAGACAGAAGAGGGCAGGTGATGTGGGATTCTCCTCTGTATGTTGTGATTACCATTGATTAATAAAGAAAGTGCTTTGGGCCTATTTTAGGGCAGAACAGAGCTTGGCAGGAAAACCTAAACTGAATGCTGGGAGAAAGAAGGCATAGTTAGTGATAAGCCATGGAGCTCCAAGAGGAGAAAGATGTGAGATGCCAGCTGGAATCTTGCTGGTAGGCCACACACCTCATGGTAAAATATAACAAAAAAATGGAAATGGGTTAATTCTAGATGTAAGAGTTAGCTAGCAATATGTTTAAGTGATTGTCCAAGCAGTGATTTAACTAATACAGTTTCTGAGTGATTATTTCTGATCTGGGCAGCCAAAAATGAATGATCAGCCTCCTACTACACTCAACCACTCTCAAAAATATATGAAAGAAAATTAGTCATTGATTTCCCTTTGCAATGCTTAAAGCTCATAATCTTTTCCATGAATGTGGTTTCTTCACCTCTTCCAGAACAAGTCATGCTGCAGTGGTGAGATGTTTGTTTATGTCCTCTCTGCCATAAGTAAGTTCCTGATTTTATTTGTTTTTGGAGGATGAAGTCTAAATTTTCTATAATTCTGCCATTTCAATAGGTTCTTAAGTACAAAATAAGTTTAGGACCACAGAGAAATCCTCTAAACAGAATAAAGATAAAATAAATATTAAACTTGTAGAAAAAGTAATAGAGTAAGAAAAATAAACCACATAAAATTGGAATATACACAGAGAGTCTGGATTATATATATTATTGTGTTTTCTTTAAATTTTAAATTCTAAAATATATTATATGAACCAATAAATGTATGCATATATATATACAGAAATTATATATATATTACATTATACATATATTTCCATTTATTATGCATGGAAATCTTTTTTATGATTGAAATATTTTTTAACCTTACTCTCTATTGAAGAGGTCAGGCAACCTTGATGATTGAATTGTGAAAAGTCAAGTGATTCTTAGTTAACTATCAAACTTCTGAAAGTGCAACATGTAAGCTGAAGTGTGAGGCAGGGCAATAGTGCAAGCACAAGCAAGCACATCCAAGCTCACAAAAGCAAAATTGGCCAAAACAACCTGTCAGTGGACCAAAAGCATGGTAACTAATGACACACACTCCTAGCCAATCACAACATGCCAGCAGGGACAGACAGTTTCAAAAGGACCACCACTACCACCAACAAAAAAACCTTAAGCTTCCTGTGGCAGCTTAATTTTCCTAACCCTATAAAAACCCCTGCCCCTTTTACAATAAAGAGTTTTTACATTGAAATCCTTGGTGTCTGTGCCATTCATCTTCTCACCCCTGCTCCTTGGAAAATGGGCATTGTACAACAGGTAGCAACAAGCCAACAACAGAAGCAGAGATTCTTCATTATTTAAATCATAATTCTTATCAATGGGTCTAAATTTCTTAGAATGACTGCTGTAGTGTAGATCATTCTTTGTTCCACAAAGGTTCATTGATGTCATAGGTTCAGTGTAGTAAAATCTCAGGGTTCCAGTTTCAAGAATGGAATAATCTTGTCTCCTGGGAAATTTTCATATTTGGTAGAAATACATTAGTTCAAACGACACTGGGTTTCACAAAAAGATCATGTATGATTCTTCATTGATCAATCATATGTGCAATCTTTTATGTAAGCCTTTCTGGCCATCTGCTATGATTTTTCCTAACAACCAAGAAAATGCAAGCATTGGCTCTTGAATGATAGCTGTGAGCTAAATGACTGTTTTTCTTCATAAAATGTACAGCCTTGTGGGTTGTCCTGTAACACCAACCAAAATTAAAATAAATAACAAAAATGAACAGGCGCACAGTGTAGTTTATTAAATGGAATGGAAAAATGTAGGAGGTACAAATATCCATCACACAGAGCTAATTACTTTAATTCTTAATTCATTAGAATTTATTGATATTAGGTTAGATACCTCAATGGTCCACTCCTTGTTTTTGAAATACATAGTATTTATTTAACAACCTATCCTGCAGTCCACTCCTTGTTTGTGTATCAAATATATAAGAAGTATTTTCTTAACAACAACAAACAGCAGGTATGTCCAAAATTAGTCAAATTGCGTATTTTAATATAACAGTAGCTAAATTTTCCAGAAATTCCCATATACACTGATTGTATTTGCAGACTATACTGTTAACTCTCTCTCTAACTTTTTCTCTCTCTCTCGGAAATACCTGTTGTGCTAGATAGTTGATATAGTTGTTCCATGTTTTTCATTGAAATAAAGGTACTTGAATAACTTGACTCTTTAAGATCAATGAAACATTGGCTCAGGAATTCAATTCACTCATTAGTCAGGCAAGGAAAAGTAAGCATTCACAACTGTATTCGGAAGAAGTGGATCATTATACTGAAGTCATGCAAATTAATTTCCATTTTGGAAAAATCCTATTGTTTCCTTTCAGAATCAGGGAAACACTTTATTATGTCAGTCAATGCTCCTTTTATGAATGAATGGAGGAGCTCGTGCTATAACAGGTAAGGGATAATTCTATAAGGAGACTCCAAAACAAAGTGAAAATAATTTGATTTGCTGAAATAATAGAAGTTTTAAGAAGTGTAGAAAGGTAATCTTGAAGATTGCTTTAATAGCTAAGATCAAAAACAATGATGACAACATATACTGGAGAGGTTGTAGGGTAAAGGAAACACTCCTGCATTGCTGGTGGGAGTGAAAACTGGTACAGCCCCTTTGAATATCAGTATGGCAATTTATTAGAAAATTAGGAAACAACTGTCCTCAAGACCCAGCAATACCACTTTTGGGTATATACCCAAAGGATGTTCAAATGTACCACAAGGACATGTGCTCAACTCTGTTCATAGCAGCATTGTTTGTCATAGACAGAACCTGGAAACAACCTAAATGCCTCACGACCGAAGAATGGATAAGGAATATGTGGTACACTTACACAATGGAGTACTACACAGCAGAAAAAATAACAACACCTTGAAATGCAGGCAAATGGATGGAGCTAGAAAACATCATATTGAGTGAGGTAACCCAGACCCAGGAAGACAATTATCATATGTACTCACTCATAAGTGGTTTTTAAACATAAAGCAAAGAAAATCAGCCTACAAATCACAATTACAAGGAACCTAGACAAAGAGGACCCTAAGAGAGACATGTATGGATCTAATCTACACAGGAAGAAGAAAAAGACAAGATATCTTGAGTAAAATTGGGAGCATGGGGGCCATGGAAGAGGGGGGAAGGGGAGAAAGGATGGGTGGGGAGCACTGAAAAATTTATAGCTCAAAAAAATCAATAAAATGTTTTTAAACTTCCTTATTAAGTGAATTTTTCCAGCTTGTTTAACTGATAAAGTGCTTAAGCCAGTTAGAATGCTGTATGAAAAATGTTATTTTCCCTCTTACATTTTCTGTTTATCAAAGACAACTTGAAAATTCTTGTATCATTCCATGGCCTCTGTTTGAAACTAACTAATAACACAGATTAAAAACAATAATTCTTATGTTTGCTGTTTAGCTGGGATATAATATGACATGAATCAAAGATATACAGTATGTTTCTACAGAACTTTCATTCTGTTGTACTCTCTCTAAGGTAGTAATAGGGTGTTATTACTATGTCCTCTGTGGTGGATAGTTTTATTTTTCAGTTTTACAATGCAAAGCCAACTGGGAAGGGAGTCTCTGTGATGAATTGTCTAGATTCTGTTGACTTTTAAATATGTCTGTGGGACATTTTCTTGAATGTGTTAGTCAAAGTGGAAGACCTAGTGACTGTAACCTGAAACTTTGAACCAAATAACCCCTTTCTCTAATGTGCTTTTTACTGAGTATTTTAAACCCCAACAACAACAAAAAGAAATACCCTCAAAATCTGAAATACCACCCCCTCCTTCCTCATCCCCAAACGTTCTAGAGAGCAAAATAATAGTACTCATGGAGTTGTTGTATACAAGACTACTTTAGAAATAATGGAAGCGACTTAAAATTTTTATTACTATAAGTATATGAAAAAGCAACATTTTTATTGAAGTAAGAAATAAAATTAAACAAATCAATAAATATAAAACCCAAAGGGGACCTCTGTACCCTTGGGCAGCAAAAGTGGAATGGGAAGAATTCTAGAACTGGGGACCTCATCACATTTGAAAACCTGTCAATAAGGGAACAAACACCGTACCTTCTTGCCTACTGAACCACTGAATGGCAGGGGAAGCTAATGTTGGTTCCACATGATTTTCTTTTTAGTCATGTTTCATGCTTTTTAAATTCTGTTGCTGAAATTGTTACTATCATTATCTGCACCTGCAATTTGCATTATACCTGGGGGCAGGTATCAATTCCTTGACTCTTCCTCTTCTTCTAATGCCTCTGATTCTTTAAGGCCCTCAAATCCTGTCTGCTTCACGGCCTTAGCCAGGTTAAAAGATAGTCATGAATGGATAAACAAGAAATTACATCATGTGCATTTAGGTGTAATAATGAAAACATGTAGCATGTGATGAGTAAACAGAGCCAAAACTCAGCGTCCTACACACAACCAGGCTTTCCTGAGGTTTATGGAAGCACTCTTTTCTACTTTTTCTCATCAACACCTGGCTTTTTGGCATTGATACCTTAGAACTCATCAAAGGCCCTGGAAATCATTTTCTTCCTGTTTTTCAAAAACAAAATCAAACTATATATGTAACCAATTACCTACTTCCTCTCCCACTAAAACACACACACACACACTATAATAATTTACATAGAATTTGAGCTGTGGTTCTCATATTAAGAATGCAATGGTTCTCTTAACCTAACCTGATTATGTATTATACTGTCCACTAAAATATTTGCAGATTGAATGATGGCACACTCTGTACGTTTTAAATCTTCCATGGGACTAGCAAGTAATACATTCAATCTTGTGCTTATCATTAAATGGTAAGCCCAACTATGATAAATATCTACTTTTGTTTCCTTTAGTCATTCATCTGTAGCTCCATTACTTTAATCAATAGATCCTGAAATAGTAGTAAATTACCGAATGCATTTAACTCGGATAAGGAATTGACCAAAGAATTAACTGATAAGAAATCTTCACACCATACATGGCACCATTAAAAAGTGACTTATTGATGGGATGGAGAGATGGCTCAAAAGCTTAACAGTGTTTACTGTTGTCCTGACTGCAAAATATGCTGCGGCAATGGTGCATCAGAACTTACAAGAATGGCCAACCAACAGAAGACTTGGCTCTAGAGGGGTTCCCAGGTGTTCACAGGGATGTGTCCAGCTAGGTCCTTGGGCAGTAGAGGAGAGGGTGCCTGAACTGGCCTTGTACCATAGCCACACTGATGAATATCTTGAATATCAACATAGAACCTTTGTCCGGTGATGGATGGAGATAGAGACAGAGACCCACATCCACATCAGAGCACTGGACTGAGCTCCCAAGGTCCAATTGAAGAGCAGAAGGAGGGAGAAGATGATCAAGGAAGTCATGACCACAGGGGTTGGTCCACCCACTGAGACAGTGTGCCTGATCTAATGGGAGCTCACCAAGGCCAGCTGGACTGGGACTGAACAAGCATGTGATCAAACCAGACCCTCTGAATGTGGCTGACAATGGAGGCTGACTGCGAAGCCAAAGATAATGGCACTGGGATTTGATTCTACTGCATGTACTGGCTTTTTGGGATTCTAGTCTATTTGGATGCACATCTTCCTATGCCTGGATGGAGGGGGGAGGGCCTTGCACTTCCCACAGGGCCTGCCCTCTCTTAGGACTGAAGGGGAGGGGAGAGGGTGAGTGGGGGAGCAGGAGGGAAATGGGAGGAGGGGAGGAGGTGGAGATTTTGAATGGTATTATTTATAAAGCAATAAAAAAAAGAATGGCCAACCAATAACTGATCTCACTTGAGATCCATGCCATGAGAGGGACACCATCCTGGACATTGCTAGGATGGCCAGGAACCAGAAGCTGGGTGGCCCAGAGACCTAGGGTGGAACCAAACAGGACTAGTCAAAGAAAAAAGTTATTAGAATAATTCCTAATGATTTTCTACTATACTTATATATCAGTGCCTAGCCCAGTTGTTTTCAGAAAGGCTTCCTCCAGCATGTGATGGGAGCAGATTCAGAGACCCATAGTCAAACCCAGCTGAAGAGAGGGAGGAAGGATTGGAAGAGTCAGGGGGGTCCAGACCACTAGGAGAACAAGGCCCACAGAATTAACTAATCAAGGTTCACATGGGCTCACAGACTGAAGCAGGGATTACAGAGCCTGCATTGTTCTGCGCTAGGTCCTGCATATACATGATGTGGTTGTTTAGCTTGGGGATTTTGTAGAACTTGTAACAGTGATAGTGGGACTGTCTCTGACTCTTTTGCCTTTCTTGGGATCCCCTTTCTCCTTCTGGATTGCTTCTTCCAACCTTGATATGAGGGTTTGTGCATAGTCTTATAGCATCTTATTATGTCATGTTTACTTGATATTCCTGGGAAGCCTGCTCTTTTATGAAGGAAATTGTGGGGCAAAGGATCTGGGGGAGAGTTGAGGGGATTACTGGGTGGAGTGGAAGGAAGGAAGGCTGCTTTCAGGATGTATTGTATGAAAGAAGAATTTTAAAAATCTAAAGAGAAAGAAAGAAAGAGAAAGAAGAAAAGGAACGAAGGAAGGAAGAAAAGAAAGAATGAAAGAAAGAAATGGTAACTTTTTGTTCTTACAGAGGATTTTGATCCTCTTATAACGGTACTTTCCCAGTACCTGTGCCTGGCAGCTCACACTTGCTTGTAACTCCAGATCCAGAAGATCTGACACCTTCCTCTGGTCCCGATGAGTCTGTACACAAATGGTGCACAAAAACTCATGAAGGCACAAGTCCACATACACATCAAATAAGTAAAATATTTTAAGTGTGACTTATAGTGCTCTAAGTCAGGCTTAAAAGTGATATATCACCTGGGTGCCTATTTGACCCTGATCTTGCTCAGAATAATTAATTCAAGATAAAGTATAAGAATTTATAACTTTGGACTTCAATGTAAATACCCTTTAAAGCTTAATGCTTGAGTCAAACATCACCATTGAAAATGGGGCCAGTTATGAAATGTAAAAATGATTTCAGAATATTTATTACTCTATTTAGTGAGCACAAATGTAGCTTCTATTGAGAAAAGAACTGGATAATATGTCTCCTATGTAAGCAGTGTGCATGTATGCATGCATGTGTAAAGTATGTTTTTCTTACGTCCATAAAAGGCCAATGGTCCTATCTTTGCACCTTAGCAAAGCTTAGTCATTGTCATTGGGTCACATTCGAGACCTGAAAAGTCCTTGCAACTCTGCTTTCTTTTTTTACAGTGCTTCTATCTTCTTGCATTAACTGAGCCTAGGTGTTGTTTCTTTTCCTTTTTCTTCTTCTTTTTTTTTGTTCTGTTGGAAGCTTCACCCCAGGTCCTGGCATCCATATGCCCAAAGAGACTGGAATGTTCCGGTGGAAGCTCCATCCCAGACTTGGCCCCTGAAAAACGCCGCCATCCACAGCTCCACCCCTGGAGGGCATTGCTCTGCTCCCTAGAAAGCCCCCCAGTGGTTACTAAACCCCTGGAGGTCATTAAAAAGCCCCCACCTTGTGGGTTCCCCTCGTAGTCTTCTCTACTTCCCCTGGGCCACCCTGGAAGGCTTTGCTCAGGATAAGCCTGGATTTATTAATTTGGTTTGATTGGCTTATTACAGTAGCAATAGATTCCCATCAACAAGGGATTCAATTTAACATGTTTTTAAAAATTATTTTATTTAAAAGCTTTTTCTTTTCACTTTGCATACCAACCACAGTTCCCTCCCTCTCCTCCTGCTCCCCTCCTCCTTAGCCCCACCCAATTCCCAATACATTCCTCAGAAAGGGTAAGGCCTCACATGGGGAGTCTGCAATGTCTGGCATATCAAGTTGAGGCAGGACGAAGCCTCTTCCCCCATATTGTGGCTGATCAAGGTATCACTCCATAGGGAATGGGCTCCAAAACACCAGTTCATGCACTGGGAATAAATCCTGGTCCCATGCCAGTGGCCCCACAAACTGCCGAAGCCACAGAACTGTCACTCACATTCAGAGGGCCTAGTTCGGTCTCATGCAGTTTCCCCAGCTATCAGTCCAGAGTCAGTGGGCTCCCAAAAGCTTGGTTCAGCTGTCTCTGTGGGTCGCCCCATCATGATCTTAATCCCTTTGATCAGATAATCCCTCTTCATTCTCTTTGACTGGACTCTGGGAGCTCCGTCCAGTGTTTAGCTGTGGATCTCTGCATCTCCCTCCATCCGTTACTAGAAGAAGGGTTTATGATAACAATTAGGGTAGTCACTAAACTGATCATAGGAGAAGACCAGATCAGGCAACCTCTCCACTATTGCTAGGAGCCTTAGTTGGGGTCATCCTTGTGGATTCCTGGGAATTTACCTAGCACCAGATTTCTCCCTAGCCCCATAATGATTCCCTCTATCAAGATATCTCTATCCTGTTCACCCTCTCTGTCCCTCCCCCAACTCAACCATCCTGTTCTCTCCTCCCCCTTCCTCTTCCCTTCTCCTCCCATGTTCCCAATTTACTCAGGAAATGTTATCTATTTCCCTTTCCCAGGGACATCCATGTATGTCTCTTTTAGTGTCCTTATTGTTACCTAGCTTATCAGAGGTTGTAGCTAGAGCCCAGGTTTTCTATGAAGTCTTTACTTCTGTTTTCCTCCAAAGTTCTCTCAAACAAATAATTACCTCTCTGCTCAGTGAACCCCAGAATCTGGAAGCATGCTCTATCAGTGTCCTAATGGTTTTTCCTAATTGTCTGTCATCCATGCATCTTGAACACACTTTTCACACTTTTTTTTTTTTTGAGACAGGGTTTCTATGTGTAGCCCTGGCTGTCCTGTAACTCACTTTGTAGACCAGTTTAGCCTCATTCTCACAGAAATCCACCTGCCTCTGTCTCCTGAGTGCTGGAACACATTTTTATAAAGTCTCATTCCTCATTACTTTATTATCTGGTCATCTTTCTTTATGACTATGTGTTTCTTCCCCATTTACTGATTGTTACTCTTATTCATGCATCAATAATTTTCACAGCTTAAGTTTTTCCAATAGTACTTGACCTTCATCAAAGTGACTTTGATATTCACATGTAAAACCTGATTCCCTAAGGCTGTTGTCACCAGTTATAGACCCAATGGTTAAATTTTCTTTCCTTCCGCTCTAATCTTTCATTTTATTCCTTAGATATAGAACTATATCTCAAACTACATAACAAAGTATGTTTTGTTCTACATTTTTCATCCTAAATCTTTACCTTTAAAACCCTGTTCTCCTAAAGCACATTGATTTCAATCACACTAGCTCTTCTCTATCACCATAGCCTTATGAACCAAAGGGTAGAGACAATGTTTTTTCAGTGTATGTATCTCAAGCACACACATAAACATACTAGCTGTTAGATAAACATTTATTGAATTAATAAGCTCTACTTTCTCAACTGTAATTTGTCTTCATATCCTACTGAATAAGATAACATCTCATACGAATAATCACAGCTACTGCTTTGTCTCAGTACTAAGTTTATTTGCTTCAATATGCTTTTGTCATATCCCTCTGGCATGATTTCAAGAGATCAGCTTAGTGTTGCTTGAAAAATCCCTTGAGTATGTAGATAAGCACTTCCAAACGAGCACACAGTCCCAAACTTCAATAGATCTGTCACAACAACCCTAGAAGCCCTACTTTATCATCCTTCTCAGTTTACACTACCATTCTTTGCCAAGAAAATGTCAAATTTTTCCACAAGTCATTTCCCTCTTGACCTTCATCCTTAGCATCTGCCATTACATTGTAATTCAATGACTAAATAGTCTTCAGATAAAATCCCTCACTTTTCATTGCTGAGCTGAAATTTTATTACACTCCTTCATATAATGACAACTTTCCTAGCCTTCATGTGTGTTTTCTCAGGAATCTGGGTATGATGCGGCCTTTATCACTTTTTCCATCAGTTTTTAAATATGGTCAAGATATCTCTCTCTCTCCTCTTTTTTCTCTCTCAATACATTTCTTCTTTTCTTTTAAGTTTTTGTTTCTTAAAATATAGGCTTGCTATGTAGCCTGGGTATCCTAAACTCATGACGTAGTCCATGCTGTCCTCATACTAATAGCAAACATCTTCCCCCAGCCATCCTGAAAGCTGATATTACGGGTGTGTACCATCACAATAGTTATGTAGTGATATAACCCCATTCTTTTGTTCACCACATTAAATGACTACTTGCTGCATAACAGCTGCTGTATAAACCCCATGGAAATGAAGAATATCTTGTGTTCTAAGAAAGAAGATAATAAGCCAGATTAAATGTACATTAAAGTGTATATTAGCCAGTAATAAATACTTAGAAAAGTAAAATAGACACAGCCAATAGGTAGTCTTGTCATTTCAGTCTTCTCTTTGGTTGACTAGCATTACAGTTTTATTTATAGCTATAGTCCAAGTGCTTAAGTGAGGACTTTTAGTAGGAAAAGAAGCGGCTCTATGCTACATCATGGAGAGAATTTCACAAGAGCACATAACAACTCCCACATCTGAAAAGTAAGTAGGACTTCTGTGCTTTGTTCACAACAAGGAGATCCATGGGACAGAAGCAAAACAAGCAAGATTAGCACGAGTTGGGTTAGACAGAAAGTAATTGATTCTGACCATAGAGACATTGGAGATCATCGTAAAGACTTCAGATTTTGAGTTGGCAAAAGGTACCGGAGGGTTTTGTGCACTGCAGATGAAGTACTGAGAATGGGTCCTAAAATTAACAAACATAGAACCAAGACCAATTAGAAGGCGTTGGTAAAACCCAGACAGAAGATGATGGCAGCTCCAATAGTGAGGACAGGAGTACAAGTAATAATGAGCTGCAGAACAGGTGATGGTCAAACATTGAGCCCAAATGACTTGTGAAGGAATAAAAATAAAAAAATGGGATGGAAAGAGACTTCTTGTCCAAGTGTGTGGAAAACTGAAAGTGCCATTTAATCAGAAGTGACATAACAAGAGGGTTGAATATCATTCTGAAGTCATATAGAAATTTCTATTACAAAATCCAATATAGCACAGTCTTACTGCATTCAAATAGGCTCTAAGCTATATAATATTAGAAGTGTCTCATTTCTAAGTAATTCTCTGATCTGTCCTGGTAGTGACAGCAGCAAGCTTTATACTAAAACCAGTTACACAGAATGATACTGTGGGCCAAAACCTAGGCAAAACTTCTTTCAGAAAAGAGAAAGTACACATAATACACACCAGTATATAAACATAGAATTCCTATACTAACTCAAGGTATAACCTAAGCATACACTGTTATTCTGAGTAGGGTAAAGTTTTTTTTTTAACTTGTTAGAAATATTTAAGGATGTTTAGCTTTAAAATGAAATATTATCTTTTTACATTTTAGTAAAACAGTTATTTTAAGACAATCATCATAATACTGGAATTCTCATGCCAGTGCACAAAACCAAGTTGATTGTATACAATACACGCATCAGTGACAATCCATTGGTTAAGGTTATATGGACACTGAGTGTGGTCATCAACAGAACCACTGAGAATTTCTTCCTAAACTTATCTAGGGAAGCAACCTAGCCACTTTTTGTCTTTTAACCTCTAAAGGAAACTTTTTGGCAGATCACCCAAATGAAAAAAAAATGCAGAAGGAAGATTAACAGAGGAGATAGGGTTTAATACGGTCATTCATACACTTGAAAGAAACTGTCTGTACGTGGAGAATATTTTAGTGTATGTGCCAATAAAATGCATGGCAAAGAAACACTTAAAATGAAGAGAAAGGACACAGTAGGAAATGCAAGCAGCTTAACCTTCCGTCAGTTATTTATGAAACAAGAGATAATGATCAATACACTTAGGTAAGAGATATAGGGAGACAATGGTCAATACACCTAGGTGAAAGCCATACGGAGACAAATGCTTTTAAATACAATTTGGTATTCTCCCCTCTTCTCTTTTGTAATGAAACAATGGTGAATTTTCAGCATTTTCTGTGTCAAATACGGAAGTTTAAACAGAATAGGTAAAACTAATAATTAAAAATGAATCCTCTTTTAATTTCTAGGGATAGTTAAGTTTGTTCCTTAATTAGGCATGTAAAGAAGAAATATAATGGAAATTAACTTTTTTCTTCTTAAGATTGAGGTGTTTGCTACAAAGCAGACATAGGAATCAGTTTCTTCAAGCCTCGGCTGCGTTTCTTGTGATAAGACCGGAATACATAACTTCAGAAAAACTTGCTTTTTTTCTGAAATCTTTTCAATGTTTACATTTACTTAACTTGCTTGACTTTGAGTAGGAACAACTTATAAAATACTCCACTCCCTCATTGTATTAAGAAAGTTTGCCTTAGTTTAGAATCAGGATTGAAAAGTAAAATGTAAAAAGGGTTATAAAAACAGAAAATAATTTTTAATATTTGATTGAACTTTGTGTGATTTGTTTTTAATTTTAAACTTTATTTATTTTTAATTTATTTCTCTTATTTTTGAGATTATAATTACATCATTTCCCCCTCCCCTTCCATCTCTCCAAGCACTCCCATAAAGAAACAACAGCTACAGATTTGATGTAGTCTTATTTTTCCAAAATGAAATGGTCATGATAACCTTTCCATTTAAATCTGAACACAAAATAGATATACACACAACTAATTATACTCTTGAACACTTTTGTCACTGTATAAATTTTTGGTGGGTGAATCTCACTTTCTTTAAACTTTACAACTAGCAATAGCAGTAGAGCTAGATTCATCATTTTATCAAGTTATAAGATTTATGTTTATATTTAAGTAATGGAGTCTTTTAAAAGAAAGATATGTCACTGTTTGAATCTTAAGATTTTATTTATAAGAAGTGGATAATTAAGGTTATGATACTAATCTTACATCATGAACATGTTGCAAATATATTGAACATTACTCATAGAACAAATTTTATCAGTATTTCCAATAGAATTAATGCTCTCTAAATTGAATCATTTTCCCTGTAGCTTTCAAAAAACGGTTTGATTACACTTTAACACTATTAAAAATAATACTTACAGCCAGACATGGGGGTATATGCCTTTAATTCCATCATTCAAATGGAAGTCACAGTGTATCTACCTGAGTTTGAGGCCATCATGGTCTACATAGGGAGTTCTTGACCAGGCAAGGATACATAGTGAGACCTTCTCTCAACAATAAATACAATAAAAATATGTACAATATTTGTGAAACAATTTCCACAAAAAAGAGAGTTAAAAAGTTTCTTAGTTAGACTGTCAAATAACCTACTTTTTGCAAAGTTGTGTGTCATTGAATGATACAGTTGATTTTGGCAGCTGGAGGCAGAGTTCAAAAGGGAGAAGTGAATAAAATATCATATTTTATAATCCTAATAGAAAATGAACTTTTCTATTAATAATTTGACAATGACAATCTATCATGCCTCACCTCATCTGCAACTTCTGCCACACATCATAATTTTAGGTCTGAGAAACAATGATTAGGTGCAGCTGTAAAACACACTGATTCAAAATGAAAGGTCCATTAGTCACATAATAGAAGCTGTGCAGTGAAGTCCAGGATTTCCCTTTTGTCTCCTTTTCAGTGCTCAATCTGTTTTGGCCTGAGGTCTGCATGCAGACAGATGCCCAGAATTGATTTTTTTTTTTTTGCACTCTAATGATTCCCTTTCCACCCTTTACATTCAGCTGATGGAGGTGGACAGTGATTGCACTGGTATTCTAAATAGGTTGTGACTCCCTCACGGTGTACCTGGATCAAGAATCAGTTGCAATGTGGATGAAGGCTTTCTCCACACTGGCCCTCTCATTTGTGTGTACCACATGGACTCTAAGCTGAAATTGTAGTTTCCCTTAGCTTTGTCTTTTATAGGCCGAGGAAATAGCACTGAATAGGGAATCATAAAATATAAACACTCCACGTCTGGAGGGTTTCCTAGAACACCTTTTTAGTCATCTAAGAGTAATTCCCTATGTCCATCCTAGCCTCTGCTTTGTAATGAAAAACCAGTGGTTTGGGGCACAGATGCTGAGCACAGCCATGACATGCCATGGCTGAGCAGAAAGGTTCCTACTCCACTTCAGAGGCATCCAAATTGTTTCTACATTACCCTTGCGCTCCTAAGCCTTGTGTTATTTCATATGGTAAGTATTGTATTTCTAGTGAAATGCAGCCAAGCACTCCAGGTGAAAAGAAGAGCAAACTGTTACCAGACTAGGAAGGAAACAGGAAAAGGAGACAAATTTGTTAGTTGCCACTGAGAATTTTTGGCACTATTGTTAAGCATTCAATTTTTACTAAATTGAGCTCATCATTCATTCCTTTCCTAGGACCTCTTTGTTTTTCCTCCTCTGTGTTACTTCCTTTTAGGCCATTTGATTTTCCCTTTTCTAATATTAACAATATCCCATCTTTGTGTCTTTTCCACTAATAATTAAATGTGAAATCTCAAGACACCAACCCTCCCAATAAAGGACTGAAGAGTTTAAAACAGCTATATAATGGCAATAAGTAAATAAATAAAATATTTCTAGAAACGCCTTTTAAAAGTATATATTAATATACTATGCTTTCTGGATATTTTGGGGGGTTAAGAATATTAACATAATTAATATGTACAACAAATACCAAATTAGCCTGATGAGCAGATATAGACCATCAAATGTGGTTTAATGGTTAATTAATGTGAAAGACCATCAGCATACTTTACTGGTTTATTAAGAACTAAGTTTAATATCTTTGTTTAATAAATAGCAGAAATTTTAAAAATAATTACAAGCATTTTAATAACTTGTTTAATAGGATGTTTATTCGTAATAATAAGATAGGTCTTTGTTTTAGGATCTATCTGTTATTTTTACTCTACATGAGTTAGAATCAATGATTACAATGTGGGTAACACTTTTAAAATCATCAAATTTAAAATGGCTTAGTTATTTTATATAATTTTAATGATTTATTTTTGCGTGTACATGAGAGCAGGTGCCCACAGAGTTCAGAAAAGAATGCTGGGTTCCCTGCAGCTAAAGTTACAGGCAGTCAAGAGTCCTTTGATGTGGGTGCTGAGAACCAACATGGTTCTTTGCAAGAAAAGTTTTCATACCTTCTTGACTGTTGAGAGAGACTATCCTTAATCTCATTTTTAGGTTACTTAAAGCTTAATTTTTGTTTTGTCTCTTAGAAAATTCTTAAGTGATATAACCCATTGTTTCTGACTGTCTTCAAGCTGGATGCAAGTTTCTTAAAGTGTGCATCAGATGAGTAGATTCAATGTAAAATCAAGTAGCTTCAAGGATAATTTGTGAATTAGAGGGCTCAGATTATCCAGGAGCTTGGGAAATGCAATCTCTCTGGCTCTACTTGTTACCCACTGTATCAGTAACTGTCAAATGGTTTCAAGGTATTTCAGGTGAATAAATATGCATATTTTTTAGTTTTTGTTGTTTGTTTTGAAACTGGGTCCCAAAATGTAGCTCAGGCTGGTGGTATACTTGTAGCAATTCTTCTGCCTTGGTTTATTGAGTGCTAGAATTACAGGCATGCGCTATCAAACCTGGTTTCAAATTTTGTTTTGTTTGGCTTTGGATTTGATTTTCTGAATCACATCTCACGATGTTCCTCAAGAGGTCCTAGAAAATCTATGTAGCCTTACACTTGCATGGGTTCTCCTACTTCTGATTTCTGACTGTTTAGATTACATGTGTGCATCACCACACCTGGCTGTCTCATACTTCTTATATGAAAATAAGTATATTATGTCTTAGCAATATCCAATGCACTACTTGACATTGGACATCTCACTTAGTCCACTTGGTGCATAAACAATAGAGTGAAGACCAAGATTTGATCAATGGGACAACACAAGACATGTTCAGTTTTCTCCTGTTTCACTTGTTTAGTGTTTTATATATTAACCTGTATAGTTATGCAATGTTTCATGATTAGATAACAAAAGGCATTGCAGAATACTTCCAAAACCACGGCTTGAAAAGTATAGGAAAACATCCTCAAAGAAAGGTGGAAGAATATTTCAACAAGTTAACAAGAAGACTGGTAGAGTTGATTTTTCTTATTTTTCTCAAGTGATTTTTCAGCTACATTGTTAAATATAAATAATAATGTTTGTCTTAGATGATAAAAAATATTTCACCCAAACAAGACATCAATGAAAATAATATTATAATTAGCCTTCAAAAATACTTGAAAATGTAAAAGCAGACAAACATGATCAATCATAAATTCCATCATTACATATTCTGTAATGATGTAGAGTGGCCATAAATATCAATCATATAAGAACACATTTTGATGTTTTTCCTATGACAATTATTTTCAAATAATTATATTTAAGGTCACATTGAAAAGCTTTATATTGTGAACTTATGAAAAAATACAAATTCCCAGTCATATCACACAATGTCACTCAGCTGATAGCTTAGAAAAACTGTAACTACATTTTATCATCGTTTCAATGCATAATTCTAAGTAAATCAGATCCTAAGTATACTATATACCCTTCTGATTAGAAACAGAATTTGCTAGCTTATTTTAAAATGATTAAAGTAAGAATTTTAGTAATTCTAGAAGCTGAGGAAAACACACGTGAGAAGTCTTCCAAGTGGTATGCCAGACAAGTGATTGACATTACCAAAGAGATGATCCTGGGTAAGGACATGTTGAGGTTTGCAAGGTTGAGGACTGCTTCAGAACATTTTCTACAATTGGTGAGGGAGTCTGCTTTTGTGGTTATGGCTTTGCAGACATGGGCAGTATTCTTCTCTTGAAGTCACCTATTTTGTTGTGAAATTCTTGTGTATTTAGAATAGGTTGAATCAAGTTTTAAATTATCTGGAATTAGGAAGAGCACGCTGCAATATTATTATAAAATGTTTATATCTAATTTAGAATTGTAGAAAAAGTTGGGCATATAATTTAGGAATTTTAATAAATAATATTGAAATTTGTGCTTAAAAATTGAATAGGGCTACAGAGTTAGTTCATCAGTTAACAACAGTGGTTGCTCTTTTAGAGGACCCAGTTTAATTTTCAGCACGCATAAGGTGTTTTACAATCACTCTAACCTTAGTCCCAGTGGATTTGATGCCTTCTTTTGACCTCCATGGGCATCAAGCAAGCATGTGATGCACACACATAATTCAGGCAAACATTATGCACATAAAACAATAAAATAAATAAATTTTATTTAAAAAACAATCTATTTAAAAGTGTCTTTGGAAATTCTCTGAAAGACCTGGTTTTATTTGTCAGTGATTAGATTGTTTGTACATATTCATTCTTTTGAAAACATGCACATATATTTTTATTTTAACAGAAGACAACTCACATGATTTTTTGGCAATCCCCTTAGAATGTATGTCTTAAAATTTACCATCCATTTCTTCAAATATGGGAAAAACCTAATCTTAAAATATAAATAGATGAACCACAATTCAGAAATGCAAAATAAAATAATGAAAACCAAATGCAGTCAGCCATGTAGCATACTTCAGGATCCAATGTAGAGTGAAACCATGTTAAACATGAAATTAATTCTTATTCATGAGTTTAACTCTAAAGGGATTATTCCTCCAACCTTGTATTTCAGTGCCCTTTTCACCTTTCAAAATATTCGTGCACATTTTAATGTAAAATATATTTTATATTTTGCCTATAGCATATCGCTTATGTATAAAACATAAAACAAAGCATGTACACTTGTCGTGATGATATTTCAATTACTGAAACAGCAACAAAAATAAATGCGTTCTCAACTCATCTACAGAGTATTGTCTAACCTTGCATGCAGAGTCAAGTATCTATCTATACGGTTTCAAATGTGCATGTAAACGGCTATAAAAGTGACCTAATGGTAGGATAATCAAATAGAGTCAAGGGGAAAAGAAACGTGATTGAAAGTCTATTTCTTTAGATGAACCACTTTAAAGTTCATAACCTGTGGGTAGTCTGTGCATAGATTCTTTTAAAAGTGTAGTTTCAAAGAAACACACATGACATATCTAACATAAAGTATAACATTTAGTGAGTATCAAGTAGCTAATAGAATTGGTTAAGGTTATTACCCAGATTTGTAAATTAACATGCCAGTATGATACTACATTGATAATCATTCAGGATCTTCAAATTGTTTAGTTATCACCTAACAAGCCAGTTTATTACATGTCTTTAACATTGAGACAATTTCTCTTCCCTGCAGGGCAATAGTAGTGTTTCATGTGAGACTGATATCTACAGAAACAGTTGAGTGACCAGAGTGAGAATTATATATCCACAAGTGATGAGTGAAGTTTCTCTACTTCCTATTATGTCCATATCAATCTTTCTATTATCCCCACTGCTGAATTATCACTTGATAGCTCCAAATGCAAAATCTTGACTTATCTATACTGGTTAATACATCCTTATATTGCTGGTAAATAACATTTGAGATCAAAATCTAAAAAAACATGTATGAAGTGAACGCAAAATGTTATGACATGTTCAAAAGTAATAGAACTTCACAAACTTTGGTCATTTTATCAGACCCTGTGTTACATTTTATATAGTTGATTGAAAGTAGAGAAAAGTAGTAATGAGATTGATCTGGCTGCAGTAATGATAAATGAACATGATGGGGAAATTGCACCTTTCAAAACACAGGAAAAGGGTACAAACAGAGGACAGGGAGTCAGGATCTAAAGCACCAAGTCCCTCACTAAGTCAAGGCTGAGGGATCTGTAACCTTGAGAGAGATGAGAGTAGCCAAGGGCAGTTAAGCAGACACAGCTCTAAGTAAGGTAGAAATTGAGCTCCCAGGTACCCCAGGATACTGCTTTTTTTCTCTTACAAATGTTCATAGATGTTTTACAGTACATATTCTGAAATAAATATATTACCAACATGACGTTTAATGCTCCATAACTGAGCCTTTTAGACTTATCCCACCTTGCCCATCCCATAGCCCCTTTCCTTGTACTGTTCCTGTATCTGGCATATACATATGTGTGTGTGTAATATATATATATATATATATATATATATATACACACACACATATATATATACATAGTTATATACATGCATATACATATATATTCACACACACACATGCATTTTTAAATAGGATTCCTTTCACAGACTCTTCCATTCAGCTTCCCAAAGGCAGATTTCTCTGGGTTATGTAGCTTTCCCTACTAACCTCATTCCTGATCTCTGCCTTCAAAATTCTATTGCACTCTCTCTTTGACCCCTCCCTATTGATTAACTGTCATATCTTCTTAGCTCCCACACCCTAAAATATTAATTGTAAAATATTATGAGAAATATCTTTCCATTTTTACTTCTGTGAGTATGAAAGTCATGACTTGCCCTCAATTAATAGCCTTTAACTTAAAATTTTGCGCTGTCTCAAATCTTTCATAACTCACAAGCAAGTTAATTATTCCTAGTAGGCAGACCATTAATCATGTGAACAAATCTATCTGGCTCTCTCTTGGAGAATAAAAAAATTACTACAGCAAAAATTAAGTATATCCATAATGTCATTTAAAACTTCACTTTCCTGACCTTTCTATACCTCACAGTAGAAAATAGTGAGAGGTTGTGCCTCATGTATGGAGACCTAAGTGTCCTCATCTTACCATGAAATTGTCACTTTGTTATCTTAATAATATTTAACTATTTAGGGAAATCAGTGATTCCGTGATAACCCTTTGCTACTGTCTAGTCTACTGTGGCCTCTTCCTCCTAAACATTGAATAATATTACTTTTGCTTTTCCCTTAGAGCTCTAACAATGATCTTCATTTTGCTACAAGTATTTGCTAAGATGTTATTTCAATTTTTTTACAATATAAACTCCCTAAAGAAGGAGATTGTTTTCATGGACAGGGAATTCAATGCAATAAATTTTTCATTCTCACTCAGACAACAATACAGTGCCTTGCTGTGTTTCATGAAATATATGAGTTCAATTACAGGGAGAAAGTATTTGAATAATGTATGTAATGAATTGTTTTCTACTTGACTGTATAGTAATTTTATAGAACTTTTTGTTACTGAAATTTTATTGCTTTGAGGGTCAGATCCAATTAATTAATTGTTGAAAATTGGACTTTCTCACTTTCATGAGTTCCAAATACTTTTTGTAAAACCACTCTGTTTTTAATTAAGCCTTGCTCATGTTCATGTAACCTGCCCCAAATCCTTCTACCTGCTGACCTAACTCACTGGAATGCATCTGGGTCATATTTAGAAGGGTTTCCCTTCTCTTTTACAGACAGTGTGGTAACATATTTCTCTGAAAATATCTTCAACTCCTGTCTTCAAAGAGATTGAAGTTTTGCCATATCTTGCAACTAAGTTAATAATATACGTTGTAATCATTAAGACTGTGTACTCAGCCTATTATCCTACAATACGCTCAGTTTTTTTTAAGTTGAACTTGCCTTAAGAAAACCATGTAATCAACCTTTCAACGCTTTGGAATGCCCATGTAATAAGCTTTTATAACATAAGCTAAGAGCATAAATTTCATCTTGTTGTGTATTCTTGCATGCCTCTGATGCAGAATAACGTATGTGAGCACCGTGGTGATCATTTGCCAACAGGATGAAAGCAGGATAGCTTAAACAAAGAAAATGCTCTATAAATGATGGAAGTAACGGATAGACATAGGCAGATATCTGTGCACAGTTTTGTGTGCTACTCTTCTTTCCTTGTAGTAGTCTGTTGATGATTTCTGTATAAAAGCCACCGTCATCTTTTCCCATATCATGTTTTCTATGCTGCTTACTAAATACTGAGCAAAGTCCTTTGTTAGGGACAGGCAACGTGCAACAGACAAGCATCATGGACAAGCACATGCCTCAGGCAAAATAAGCAACAGAAACTGATGAGACAAACACAACCAAGGTTTCAGACAGCCCAGCAGCCACAGACTATAGACACATGAATGACACAGGGAGAGAAGTGGAGAGATCAAATTCAGGCTCACACTTGCTCAAAGTACTCCAAGAGCAGGAGATGTTTTTAAATGCCTTAATGCAGCATTAGTGCAGATAAGAAACATTCCCTATTTGCCTTTTAATATATATATGTGTGTGTCTATCTATATCTATATGTGAAGTTTTCTGAAATGTCTGTAATAAGAAAACTTTCTATGGAAAATAACAGGTAATATGGATTGAGCCTAGGGCCTCACACTAAGCAAGTGATATATTCCCACCCTTGAGAATTTTCTAAACAAGTATTAAAGCAGAGAACAATGTGTAATAAATGATTGCCCTGCAGGCATATGAAGTACAGACTGGAGAGTTCAAACTATTTTTCTTTCATCAAAACGCATAAGAGACAGAAGTAAGAGTTACCTAAAATGATGTTAAAGTTATTAACATTAATATTGGATAGATATTAGCAATTATAACTCACAGAAAGGAATTAATAGGTAAGAATGTTTGTTTATAATATCAGGATGTTGATTGCACATTCTTAGTATATTAATAGCTGGGAAAAGGATGTCTATGTAAAGGTAAAACACATGCTAGAAAATAGAAGTATATTATTTGATTTATATTATACTCAAATGACAGTGTGTCACATTCTTACATTTTTGCTAAATGAATTGTATTTGAACTTTTAAATATGTTCACATAGTAAATACCTACATAAATATAAAAGTTCAACAATGTATTTTTAAGTGTCTAATTTGTAATTCAAATTTCAGGTTTTCTTAAGTATATTAAACCCCAAATATAGTATTTAGATACTTAAGATGAATATGTAGTGAGTAAATAATGGTATTATTTGGCAAAAGGTATAGAAAGTTAAAGATACATTAAATAACAGAAACCAATAGTACTAGGCCTGAATATATGCTAAAGCAAAATATTTGGCTTTTACTAATAGCTACCACATTTAATATAGTCAGCATAGAATTCAAGTAAGCCTTCATTTCAAGGCTATTCAGATGTATAATGATGCTTTAATGAAAAGCTCTGGATGCCCTTTTCATCTTTTTACTAACAAACTCATAAGGAAAACAGCTTTTTTTTACAAGAAAAATAAAAAGCTAAGCATACCCACAGCCCTTCTATATGTAAATGGGAGGCCCAAAAATTATAAATGATGAAGAAAAGGTAGTATAATTTAAAACAGTTAAAAATGACTATGAAAATATTTCCGCACAGACTTAATTTTGCTGACATAGAGGGAAACCTTTTGTTGTTGTTGATATGAGAATATTAGAGCGCAGGAAAGGTCAGTACATACAGCTAGGACTGGCTGCCTGGAGACAGAAGCTGCCTCATGTGTGGTGGCCATGGGGGATGGTATTGAAGACACTTCCTTTGAGATTTATGCAAATGAAGAGTTGGGCTGTTGGCAGGTGGTGACATCTGGGAAGGTCAGAGCAGACATAAGGGTTGAGATGAGGAAGAATAGAAAGTTCATGAAAGGATGGTCTGATCCTATCCAGTGCTCTGTCTTAAGACTTGTCAATGCTGAATATATTTATACAGTCTTGTCTGTCACTGGGAAATCTCCATAAATTTTGTGAAAAAGTGCCATTTTGTGCCCAGAAAAGCATAGCAAACTGGAAAACCTAAGGCAGTTGTGAAGAAATCACAAATTGTAAAGAGGGATCCAAATGTCTTCAGACAGTGCAATTTTGTTAAATACACCATGTTTTCCAAGGAGAAAGTTCTCTGGAGAGTATTTGGGACATATAGGTACTATAATTTGATCACTTTACATGTTTAAATTAAAATCTAAATTAACAAAGAGTCAACATTTCGAGCAATATTGTAGATCAAACAAAGAAGGTGAATTAACCTTCAAAACTCTTTTTCCGATTCTGTAAAGCTGGAAATGACTATAGCTTTCAAGTATGTTACAATAAGATGGTCAGCCATTATCATTAACTATGACTTTGTGTTTAGTAGCATACAAAAAATTGAATCAGTCTTCCATGGCTCACTTTGGTAAGCACAGTGGCACTGGAAAAATGAACTAAACTGTATTAATTCCATTTTTCATTTCCTATAGCACTTTATGTATCTAACACCATTTATGCATATTATATATTTACATGCATAGTTAATACTTTATTTTGATATTCATTGTCTCTTCTCTTAGGAGTCTTAGGTTTTTGAATGTTGGGGTTTATAGTCACTTAAGTATTGTATGAGTAATGAAAGTTTACATGGTATTTTAAGATGCGTAACATAATATTATCTCAACACTGTTATCTAATAGTGTCCCAAAAGAACACAGGCAAAGTTATACAAGTAATCATTATTCTTCTTTTAAAGTAAGAATATGCCTTAGGGGGCAGTTGAGTACTCTTCAATTGCTAGATTTTTAGACTTTAAGATAAATTTCTTAATTTCTCTGTGTTTTAGTCTTCACTCTAAATGTTAATGAGACACGTGGTAAGAAGAATCATGACCCCATCTGCAATATGCAGGTGTCCTAGTCCCTGGGACCTGTGATTTCCAGAGTCCTTTCAATAGAAGAGGAGGGCAAGAGAAAAAGTCACAGAGATCTGACAATGTTTATGTTGCTGCACTTATAATTAGTCATAGCAGTTGTTGGAAACCAATAAAATACTAATGCGTACATTCTGTATAGCCATCAAGTGGAAGGGGCAAGGGAGTATATTTACTGCTAGATTCCTTCTATCTTGGTGGTGGTAGGGAAAGCACCATTTCAGATGATGTGAATTATTCCATCCCCCCCAAAAATTCCTGAAGTAGAAAGACCTTCCTATTCTTTGTGCATTTGTCTCCCTTCTTCTGTTGCTCACAGAGTTATCTCTGATGGCTGCCTCCTCTACAACTCCAGAGTATAAATGGAAGAATAAGGCAAACTTTGAAGGGGAAGGTTATGAGGCACAGGTAGGAAGAAAACTGAGATGTGTATACATTGTTCTTGAAACCTTGATGACCGCATGGAGTGAGTGATCAATGACTTCAGAGTCAGGGCCAGGGAGAAGAAATCTGACATGTGTGTCCGACAGCAATACAATACACCTCCTTATTCTTCTGACCATACCACCCTGATTATCTTTGTAGAAAACTGGCTCTACCATTGCATGGTCTGTTTCTCTTGACTAAAATGCAAAATCCATAAGGCCCACTAATTTTCTTCTATTATTTTAGAAGAACCCGTCACATGACAAAAAGTAGAAAATGAATCAATTGCTTGAATTTAATATAGTGTTTTTATATGAAAAGACCATAGTAAGAGGAAAAGCATTTCCATTTATTCAATAGTAATCACAGAAATTTTGTTCAATTCATCTTCTGTCCTACGTACTCTGCTAGCTGTATAAGTATATCATAGTATTCCTGCCTGAGAATATGAAATAATATTTCTTTGTTAGATTACTTTGGGTTGTAGTTTTGACTAAGAGAAGAGCATTTCAAATAATCTTTGCTAAGAATAGCCGACTTCCCCCCACTTAAGCGGTTCAGAAAAACACAGACTTTTCTATGATGTGCATTGCCAAATTTTGAATGCATCTTTACTCATCATTCTGTGCTCTTTCTTTTCCACCATCAGGAGGTCTTGAAATAAACCTCATAATTAATTTTACAGGATCACAAGGATGTAAACACACCATATATACATGCATATCCATATAGTGTGTGTGTGCATGCATGTGTGTACGTCCTTAAAAACTGAAGTCTGGAAGTAAGCTCAAGTGACTTTGTTTATACTTTTTAATATTGTTTTCAAAATGAATAAAATACTACTCAGACAAGTGGAGGTAAATTCTTTTCAAGAATTATAACCTCTATTTTTGTTCAGAAAAGGGTGGGTCTCCCATGAATATCAATAAAACATGCCATACCAAGTTGCAGTAAGAGTGGATTGGGGGCACAGGCATGGGGAGACAAGGGGACTGAGAAGAGAGAGGAGGGGAAACTGTGGTTGGGATGTAAAATTTAAACAAGAATTATAATCTCTGAGTATTCATTGGAACAAACAAATATGATAAATAGTTCTTAATTATAAGGATAAAATTTATAGAAGGGAAGAAGTAAGGAGAAAATTATATAAATGCTCTTATGCAAGTCAATTTTTCACTAAGTACCATGGTGACAGAAACAAAAATGCGGTCAATTTCCATATCAATTCCAAGTTATTGATATCAACATTTTCTTCTTTTTCACTAATAATGTTTATAAACCACCTTAAACTTGTAGTGAGTTTACTGTTCACAGTGCTAATATACACACAATACATCAAGTGAATCTTACCATACAAATAACCTCTCCATTTTTGTTCTGAGAAATGCTGGCATATTTGTTTAATCGAAAGATATGGGTACTGTTTCCCCAGGCTAGCTGATTTTTGCTTACGTAAGATTTAGTCTAAGACTCAAGCTCAAATTTCCTAAATTCACATTGCTTTTGCTTTTTCACACAAGTCTTTCACTTGCTTTTAATTTCTGGATTTCTAATGGACTGAAATATCCAAGTGAAACCTTACTATTCCTTGCTAATCATATCATGCTTTTCAGTGGAAGCTGCCACGTGCAGAGGCACTATAAGAAGTGTAACTGAATAAAGTAACCATAGTCAAGCCTTTGAATTTAATAACTAAGGTAACAAGTAAGAAGTTAAATAACCCTAGTTTTTAAGTCACCATTTTAAAATTAGATTCTTCTTTGAACTGGTTAATTCTCAAAAATCATATCCTTTGGATACTGGTTCAATTCTTCTGACCCTTCAAAGAGAAATAAATTCTGCAGTGATCTTTGCATTCCTTTCTAGAATAGAGTCCCAATAGTGATATAAAAACCCTCAATTCAAGCCATTAGGAAAACAGCTGATGTCTTATTGTCGTGTTTTCTGGGAACTCTTCTTCACATTGTCAGTTGATGAAGCAATTACCTGCATGACCCAGAAATTCTCTGTCATTTCTAAGAAATGCTTACAGAACATTTACATCCTTTCAGCTAGAAAGGGAAGCCTTTGTGCGTGTTATCTGCTCTGGTGGGGGCTGTCATTATTGAGGATCCCTGCTGCTGCCACCCTTGTGATTTATCACCTTCCCATCTCAAGTGGGAGGAGGCCGGATCATCCAGAGAAAACTATTCATTTAAAGGTGGCATTTCTTCGTCCACTGGCAGCACTTTAAAATATAGTAATTCATACCTAATTAGTGACTGTCTTTTGTAGTATGATAGTCCTGTTCATTGAGGTTTACAATGCAAACTGCATCATGGTTAGGGGAAGGATACTGCGGCAATAAGAGTTTCTCTACTTTATTGAAAATTTCTGCTAAAATGCACAGGCATTTCAAATGGACAAAGATTGAAGAACCTTATGGTTTTATGATCTTTCTCATGTCTAGTTTATACTTACTGACATTTGTTTACCTGCCCTCTTTCATTAACATTTACAAAAGCATACACGTATTTTAGAGCCCTAATAGATGACATACTTAGCAATGTTCTAGGGGCTTCTGTTATCTTATAAGGCAGATCAGTAATATATCGTTAGGGTGTTTAGAATCTAACGCCAAATCTGATCTTACCAGTACTATTTCCTTGTCTCTGAGACCTGAAATGTATAGCAAATTAAATTTATCTAAGCTTGAGATCAAATTTACATTATGCCTGTTCTTTAGGTGTCACATCAATATTAGAATAAGCTCAATAGAGAGCACTGTTCATTTGAGAATACCAAACAATTGAGAATTCCATTTGCCTTGGTAGTCCAAAATACTATTCATTGAGGTTTCAAATTTGTCTTTTAGATTAATGCACTGGAATGTACCTCTCTTCATATGTGATGGGTTTTCATGAGAACACAGTTGCTCTGGAATGTACTATCACTATGACATGTACATGTACTATGACATGTAGAGATACATGTCATCACTTCATGAGGGGACCACAAAGAAAGTCACATGGAAATACACCTCTTACCTCCTGTGAAAGCACTTCAAGTATTGTTGGTAGTGTGAGATTTGCCCAAGGTTGTGCTCAGTCTATGACATTCCAGCTGTCCATAAAAAATTACCCAAGCTTTAAATTTTTAAAAATTGAATTCATAGATAAATATAAGGACTGATTTTTAAAATATCCCAATAGCAAAGAAACTCTAGCCAACATCCTGTATTTTGACTCCATTCAGTGTTCCCTGCCCTGATACCATCACTTAAAATGTGTACTGTTTGCTTGACATTGAGCACAAATGGAAAGAATAACAGCAGCTATCAGAGTATCATGATCCTCGTCGGACTGCTTTCTGATAGAAACACCATTGTTTTAAGGAACCAAAAAATAATCTCTATACATTTCATGAATTGTCATTCTATGATGGATATTTGCACATAATTTTAAAAAATATTTTACTTTTGTTTCAAAATTAGATTTTCCACATGCATTACATGGAGTTTTCATACACAGTTCATTTTATGGAGTTCCTCATCTCCCCTCACCTCTCTAGCCCATTCTCACCACACCTCTTTGTGCCCATTCTGCCACTGTCGTCTTGGTTATACTGTTTACTCCAACCTCCTTTGAAGTTGAAATTATAGTTTAAAATTTATAATTATAATTTTTTCCTAGTCTCATGGCCTCTTTGTAGTTTCCCAAACTTTGTACATACATTTCTTTTACCCTGAATATAGATATTTTTATTATTATTTTCATTGAGCCCTACGTCTTTCTCTGCTCCCCTCTCTACCTCTCCCTTCCCCTCTGAATATAGATATTAAGTTAAGGGATAGGAAACACGTATGAGAGCTTATGTTGCCGCACTATTGATTTCTAGTTCCACCCATTTTCCTTCAGATTACTCTTTTCTCCATGGATGAATAAATTTATACATATCTATGTGTATGTCATGTTTTCATTGTGTATTCTTTTTTGACTTTTTGTTTATTCTTTATAGTTTTCACATCATATATCTTAAGTCCATGCATCTTCTGCTTCTTTCAAATCATCTGCCCTCTGCCCTAGCGATTCCTCCCCCCCCCCCAATAAAATTTAGGTGAAAAGAAAGAAAATGAAAAATCTTGTTGTGGAAGCTGTACTGTGACATAGCAAGTCACATATTGTACCCTTTGGCTCATATATCATTACTTGCAAGTGTTCATTGCAGAGTCATTGGTCTGGTTAGAGGCCTCTGGTTTCTGCTATGCCATCAATACTGGTCCTTCATTGGATATCCTGTTGATGCTCTGTGTCGTAGAGGTCCTGCAGCTTTGGATCTGCAGGACCAGCTCCTTCATGTTCTCCAGCAGTTCATAATAAGATAGGGCGGCTGTTGCGGCTGGCTAACCCATAACCCTGGTCCTGGGCCAGAGTAGTCGCCGGGTTGGTTAACCTTCCAGCTCTCCTCCATCCTCACCACCAGGGTGAGCTCTCCAGCACTGCCCCAGCTAGTTCATGCTATGTAGCAAGAAGCAAGGGGCAAGACTGATTCTCCTGCTTTCATGACCATGGGACCAGTTCTACTGTGTTTCCCAGGTGAGGTGCAGTGCCCTCCAAGTGACCTCAGGATCAGCCAGCTTTACCACCTACCACAGGAGAGTAGTGTGTGTGGGAGAACATTTCTCCCTGGCCTGTGTCACTGTATTTCAGATAAGAGGCAGGGCCAGATTTCTCATGCTCACGTTCTGGTGGCCAGTTCTGTAGTAGGAGGCTGCTTGTTCATTTCCCAGCCACCCAGACTCCCCAAATAACCACACAGAAACTGTATTAATTAAATCACTGCTTGGCCAATCACCATTGCATATTCTTAGCAAGCTCTTACATCTTAAATTCACCCATTTCTATTATTTTATATGTTACCATGAGGCTCGTGGCCTACTGGCAGGGTTCCACCTAACAACTTTCGTCTTTCCCCTCTGGTGGCTATATGGTATCTCTTGACTCTGCCGCCTTCAGTTTAGTTTTCCCCTCCCTTTGCCTAGTTCTATTCTGATAAGCCACTGGCTGAAACAGCTTCTTTATTCACTAACCAATAAAAGCAACACATAGACAGAAGGACCTCCCACATCACAGTTCTTCCATGACCCTGCAGACAAGGTCAGTTCTTCTGTGCTACCCAGGCAAGGTGCAGGGCAGGGCCTGGTCTCCTGCATGGTGCAGCTGGCGAGGAGCTTGAAAAGTTCTCCTAGTGTTGCAGCCAATTAGGGGCAAGGCCAACTCTGTGCAGCCCTATCTTCTCAGCCTTCTGATGTTACAGGAGACAAAGACATCAACACTGACCATGACTGAAGCAGGGCCATGCATGGACAGCCCTTTGCATGACTCTGGAAAGCAGCCCTGGCGTGGGTATCACCATGGCCCTGCTTGCCACCCACCTCTGTCTACTATCAACTGCCTTTACCTCTTCGGATCTCTCTCTGCCTCTTCACAGGACATGAACTATTCTATCTATCTCTCCCATAACCCACCACATATTTGCTTATCATAATAGTGGTGCCTGGCAGACCTGTGTTTTCTCCCATATGCCTGGGGCTCTGTGCCCCAAGCAGATGTGTGGGTTTTCTTCGCCTACCCTTAATAGTGCTGGGAAGAATTGTGTTTTCTTCATTATGTGTTCTCAAGTAAGTTTATTGTAAACTCCTTAACAATTGAATAAAAATAGAATCAGCCTCGGTGTCCTTCAGCAAATGCAGACGAATATTAATATGGTTTGTCTTCCTAACACAATTCTCAGAGTAGAGCTTGTTTTGTTTATTTTCCCGATTTTAAAGTAAGCTTGCTTTCTTTCTGAAAAGTTCTGATGGGTGTAAAAAAGTACACAAGAATAAAATTAAAAAGAACCAGTGATTCTTGCAGAAAAATTGAATAGTAGATACTCATTTATATACTATCAATTAAAACATGCATGTTCACATATGTTTGACTCAGTTTTTATGATACGAGGCTTAATTTTAATTAACTGAAAGCTGCACTCTTTTGGTATTTTAAGTAGTTACATTTGTCTTATATTTTATATGTGGATTTTTATTTTTAATAAATAGTTGAAAGATTACATATAAAATACCTCTAAAAACCTTCATACAATCTCATCTAATGCCATATTTTATCTATCAGAACAAGAAAACTAACACTGATTGTGATAATTACTTGAATTTCAACCTTGATTTGCATTTTCATATTAAAGCTTGTTTTTATTACACAAACATCCCAGGGTCCCCCACACACTGAATTGTTCTGAGTTTAAGGAGCTCTGCAGGTTGTGCCTGCTCCTCAACACATTCTCAGTTTTTGATGGCGTTGTCTGTCTTGAATAGCAGTAGATACTCACACATTTTATAAAATATTGATCTGGGACTGTCTAGTTTTTTTGTTGTTAGCCTGCGTGGTTTTGGTTTTATGAACAAATATACCATAGTCAGAATATTCTCATCAGTGCATATGAAAAGCGTTTATTGGCATGGCAACATGAGAGGCAACTCCCAGGCTTGTCATAATTTCCCCTGTATGGTTAATATTTCACTTTTCAATGCTTCACTATTTTGATAGGAAATCAGTCATTAAAAGGAACATGCATTCTGGAGGTGACGTAAATATTATTTTAGAGGGGAAGAGGATTTTAATGGGTTGATTTAAATTTTGTGTAAAAGATGTGTCTTTTCTCCTCTTCCATTTTGAAATCCCATGAAAATACAGAGTATAAAGCTGGTGTTTCACCACAATGCTTTCTTAAGTAAACTATTATTACTCACATTAACTGATCATGAACTCTGAAATTCAGAAGGAAAGTTTTGTGATATTTTGGGGAACTGCTGTAGGAAATCCTTCAGCCAGTAGCTTTTAAATTACCCGCCCACTTGGGCTTGGCCTCTTATACAATAAAAGCCGACGTGAAGTGTGCGCTAGCTCTCTTTTCCCCATTCAAGCAGAGGACTGTGATCTGCGTGTCTACCCCTAAATAAATAACCCTTCATTGTACTTAATTCTGAGCTAGTATGGGATTTCTTTTTAGCGTCCATCTTCAGGGAACTGGATTTGGTTTTCTTAATATCAAGGGAATGAGTATCCTAGTTTTTAAATAGTGGTTTTTCATGACTTAATGTACAGAGATTGCATTGAAAAGTGAGAATCTAATATCTTCTCAGGAGACAAGACTTCAAGTTCCGAGAAAAATTTCAGTGTATTTGTTACATGGTTTCCTATTGCTCTGTGTCTTTAGCACTGTGCAGCATCATCTTTATTAACTGCTGTTCTTCCAAAGATATGCTGAGAGGCAGCCCTAGGCATGAACATGAAAATTTACTCTGGGCTCACTTCTCTGAAACCAAGTTATTCTGATTCTGAAAACTTTAATGTCTCTCTCTTAAGCAGGTTTTAAATAAAAAAATAATAAAGTGGTATAGAATAGCAAAAGCAGAGAAGTTAAACCAAACCTTTAAACTGGTGTTAATATGCATGTTGCTGGATCAATTAGATAATGTGAGTGGATGACAGTTTAGTTTTTATCAGTTTGATATTTGTGGGTTTTTTTAAATTCTTTAATTTTGAGACTTTTATGTCTAGCACATCTCAAGTCCAGTTCTTGGGTGCTAGTGGTGTTCATATCAAAGACAGTCTCTCCATGTGAATGGATGATTATCTAGGATGTGTAGACAAACACACAAAGTCAGCAACCATGTGACAATATACACGTGTTGCTGATGTGCACAAAGCCAGAAGGAGTCATTCTCTGTGGAAGCTCACAGAGTATGTTTCCAATTTCCAAAGGAGAGATGTTTACTCTGATCCTTCCTAAATGCTGCATTAATCCAAGGGCTAATCAACAAATAGAGGTGCTTGACATTGGGGAAAAGAAGATATGAAAAATCAAACACAGTAATGCAACAGAGCACTCTTGGGGCAACATGTTTTTTCTAATAAAATGTATATGGGTTCTTCAGATACGTAGTTGGAGGAAAAGCAGAGGGGAAGAAACTTGCACGTCAATCTAAAGACCAAGGGCGTGGGACTGCTGTATAATGGGCTTTGTGTTTTTCAAGGATTATTTAGGCTGGCGCAACATCCAGACTGAGAGATGAGACAGACTGGGACCAGAGCTTAGACATGAGGACCTCATTATAGAGAGGGCGGATTGTTTATTGCATTGTTTACAAAACAAATTTGATGTGGTGAACTGAATTGATTATATTACAACAATGAAGGACAGATTTCCCTTTGGGCAAGCTTGATTAAAAAGAGAGTACAATGAAACCTAATTTGGATAATGTAGGTGACTCAGACTTATAGTAATTGGAGACGAAACTGTTTTCACATTATGAAAGGTAATTTGGTCTTAAAAAACTGACTTAAGTCAAAACATAAAAGGTGGTTTAAACCAAGGGGTGGCACATGCCTTTACTTCCAACACTCGGGAGGCAGAGGAGGTGGAAATCTCACAGATCTCTGTGAGTTTGAGGCCAACCTGGTGTACAGAGCAAGTTCCAGGACAGGCTCCAAAGCTGCAGAGAAACTAAATTAAAAAACAAAAACAAAAACGAAGAGGTTTAAAAATATTGTTATGTAAATTTTTACCATATAAATAGATAATGTTTGCAAAACTAAATATACTTGCAACACATCTCTGATTCTTAGTTCCTCTCAATCTGAGAAATAAGCAAGAGAATATTGTCTGAAGAAATCAGTACAAGCCATTAAAATAATACGCAGATTATTAAAGTTATAAACTTATATAGTGTAGACACCTTTAGAGTCAAGGACATCAGTTATGGTAAGTTATTTAGTTAGTTACAGAGTGTCATATATAATAAAAAGCATAGCTGTTTTTATAAAAGCAAAATGTGTATTCTGTTAACTAGTACTAAAAGATAAAATTTCTTGAAAATATTTGGTATTTATAGAGTGTAACAGGACAATACTGATATATGAAACTTATAGATCTATAAGTTATATAATTATTATCTTTGAAGTCACATATCTATAATTCTATATAAATATAATATATAAAATATTATGATATATAATTATATGTAATATTAAATGTCTATATTTTAAATCAAACATTTAGAAGGCACATAAAGAATATAAAATTTGGATGCTTATATAGAAAGACAATCAATAAAATATCACCACAAAGAAGCCCACCTAGTAGAGTTATTAGACATATACTTACAATTATCTTTGAAGGAATCACAGAAACAAGGTCTACAGAAACCAAAGGGAGCATAGGCATGAACTACGTCAAAATATTATTGAGGAAAGTGAAGTGCTCAGTACTATACAAAGGCTGCCTTAGGAGGTGTTGAGTTTCATAGCCCATGTTACAAAGCAGAGAAAGACTCACAATGGTGTCACGAAGCCAGCACTCAGAGGCTTAGCAATTGATAGACCAAGTGAAAGGAAACAGAGAAAACCCACAGTCTTGAGCTTTGAGCACGTGTCACTGAAGGAATCACTTTACTACTCTACCAGTACCAGCATAGAAGCTCTGGTTCTGTCAAGGTTGCCCCTTGAGAAGAGTATTTCTTGATATGCATATTTCTGCTTCTGCACTTTAGCCCATGTGTTTAGTCCCATCTGAAAGTTTTTGTCTGAGAAAATCCTTGTCAAGTGTCAAAAACCTGTGTCAACTACTGAGTCCTAAAAGCATTTATTATTTCAGATATAATGGGAATGAGAGTAGAGTTAAATTGGTTCAGAACTTGACTAGGATGTACAAAGCACTGGCTTTGACACTCAGTACAGCTTAAAACCAGGCATGGTGGACATGTCTGCAATACAGCACTTGGTACATGGGTCACGAGGAGCAGAATTCAAAATCATTGTTTGCTGCATGATGTGTTTCAGGCCAGCCTAATCTCTGTCTCACATCATGTCTCATTTCTTATTGCCTAGGACAAAATTGTCTTCGCAGACATTGTAGGGGTGTATTTGCTATTCTACAATTGTATTAGGCAGTGTCTGTCAATCTGCCTTAAAGATGGACAATTCCATAACCATGGAACTATATATAAATAATACCCAAACTAAATTCAAACAATACCCTAACCGAAGCATGAGTAGTCACAGCATAAATTACATGCTTCCCCACTGATTTTTAGTGAAGGCCTAGTTTGCCTACTAGAAGTTATTTAGTAATGTTTTAAGTCATTTGACAATGTCTGGAGTATGGGGACCAATCTACATGGTGGAAGGACTAGAACGGCACTGACTTTAGATAATGCATAAACAAACAATCCAAAATAGAGGATAATTTAGTCAACTCTTTTAACAAAGTCAAATTTGGGAAACCATTGTTTAGGGACATAGTGTGCAACAATTACTTATTAATGCAAATCCTTATGTGTCATTAAAAACATCTACATTGAATCACATAAAATTATTAATTAAAAGCATTAACATAGAAACTACGAGTGACAGCCCTAAAAGAAAAAATACTAAATGCAATTTCTTAGTATGGTTATATCATTTGAGTCTTCCCTGAGATGAGAATGATCAAGACAGATGTCTTGTTTCATAGGCGGGGCATACTTGTGAAGGTCAAAAGGGAAGGGACTTGAGAGAGCTTTTGTGATGCTTGACTGTGACAGGGATAGGAAGAGAAAGATTGAGCAGGTAGCGCCTTGGCCTGCACCATAAGCCTGAAGATATTTCTGTCAGTCTCACAGAAAGTTGTTAGACTCAAATGTCAATAAGAGTATCACATACCATATAGAGTTTCTTGGCTCTAGTACCCCACTGCACACTTTTGGCTAGGATTAGCCCACTGGAAGTACAATCTTGGCATCAACAATGTACAAGGGCCCACAGGTGTGGCAGCTAGAGGTAGACTGTGGAGCTTACTACCCATAGCAGAAGTTCAGTAGGAAAGAATTATGCATCACATCTCCCTGCCAGCCACAGTGACTATTGGAAAATCAATAAGAACTTCTTGTTATGCTTATCAGTCTACTACTTTCTGCAGTAAAATTGAGGGAATATTGACTAATAAATAAAGAAGAAAAGAATATTATTTTCAGGAAACAAGCTGTGTCATTTACTTTAAAGCTTGATGACAGATGATATTTCTACATTAACAAATGCATATAACTAAGGAATATGTGTTGGACATTTCACTTGTTATAATATCAAGATGGAGGTAAATTTTGTTGCTTATGCTTAAAATATACTCACTTGAAAATAACTCTAAATATATCTACTTTACTTGAAATCAAATAGGAAATTATCAACACTTAAATATATATGTCTTAGAGAAGAAGAAAATACTACTAATAAATTCAAAAATTATTTCTGAAGGGATAATTTAAAATTAATTTTATATACACACACATATATAAGCTTGTGCTAAAAACCTACTAATGATTTTTGAAATTTTTAAGCAAGCCTATCTTAAAGAGATTTTATTTATACATCGTTTGTATGCATTTACTTTTAGATTCCACTATAACCTATCTCTTCTATTGAGCACACTGTGTCATGTTATTTTGGTGCTTCTGACTACTTCTGTCTCTTCTATCCCCAATAGATTCCTGAAACTCTGAGGATTCTACCTCTAAATTGTTTCCTTTGTTAATTTTATTTTTGCATCTATTTCTGGCTGTGTCTGTTTTATTTAGAACACGTTCCAGTTTTTGAATATTTACATACAATATTAATCTCACATTCAAGTATTTTTTTCCACATACATGGTAACATTGAAAAAGTCCATCCTCTCCTCTATGAGTATCTGTAACAGACGCTTTGATTGTGCGGGACAGCAGCTGACCAGTTTCATGTGCATGATTTCCAAGTTGATAAAGTTAGACCAAACTCTTCTCTCTGTTTCCTGAATCCCATGCATTAGCTACAGAATGTTTCCATGTTTTCACTGTGGCAGAGTAGGAACCAAGCCTGCTGGCAAGTGTTACCACTGAGTTAAGTAACAGGTTTAATTTCTATTTTGATATGTATCTCACATTTAATAATCACTTTAGCAAAGAAAACAAACCCTTTGTTCCTTCTATATACCTCATCTTCTCCCACTATTCCTTTTCTCATAAATTAGAATTTCCCTTTTTTCCATTACTTCCATGCTTCTAATTTTTACTTGCCTTGCTCAGCCAGACTAATAGCACAATTTTGAACTTATCTTTAAAAGAAACTTATTTTTAAAACATAAAAACTTAAGTTCTAAGGAATGCTTAGTTAGCTTTACTGTGCAAAAGCATTATTTTAAGTGTAGAATTCATCGGCGACTAAAAGTAAAAATAATTCTTACTTTCCTAAGACTCCAGTTGGATTCAGTGTAAGAGCCATTAAAGAGATAATGTGAACATAACTTTTAGGTATTTGCATCTTCGAGCTCAGATTTTTAATCGCTTGCCAGCATGCATCCATGTTTTGGCAGGTCTAAAAATCCTTCACTTTTGATGTTAGAATGCAGGTATTGTTGGATGCCAGTATGAGAAACTTTGGTGTATTTTAACACACACAGCATGTTTGGATCTTTTGTTTACAAATAGCAATAGGCTCAGAACTTCCTGATTAAAAATGAAATTCATTATCTGTCCCATAACTGAGGATGAATAGATTTTATTTACAATGTTCAGAACCTGCTTCAAAGAACAGTTAGATTTGAAACTCTGCATGTCATCAGACTCATAGGGAGTGCCTCACATCTATAAAAATCTGTTTCCTAGTATAAGACTCAATACATAAGCAAAACTCAAGAATAAAGCTGATTTTTCTGTTGTTACTATCTAATGACAGTTTAACAACAAATGAGTGTGCAATTGTACACGCACATACACATGAACATATCTAGATCTATATCCTGTATATGTTTAAGTGTTTCTATACATGTATATTTTTGTCATTCTATAACTTAACTGGTGCAGTTCTTGAATTTAGTTCAGCCATGTTGTCAACCTGCAGAATCTCATTTTCAGCACCTAGTGCCGGTCCTTGCTTCTGACGGGGTGTAGACTATGATCTCTTTGAGCAAATACTCCTATACAAAAGGGAATTTGTCTTATTTGCCATCAAGGACCTTTTTGTGTTTCTGGCAAAATGGCCATAACCAAAGATCAATACTCAATAAATGAAGATTTCAAAAAATAAAATGATGTTAATGAAATTGAAATAATCAACAAATGTCATAGACTTTTCGAGAACAAAAAAATAGAGAAGGTATTTTCTTGCATGCAAGAACACAGGGTTTTCAGTTGGCTCTATAGTATTTATTTACTTTTCATCAAAGCTCTAAAAGCTTATTATTTGAAGTGCACTTTCTTTAAGCAGGGTGCTATTTATACCGTATTATCCTACTTTCCTGTTTCTATATTTATATTTCTGTTACTAAGGCAAAAGTCAATGGGAAATTAAAATAGTATTTTGTGTCAAAGAGGGAAAATTGCCTGAAGTTATTTTAAGAGTTTTGTGAAACTTTGAAAGGAAATGGTGTGCTTTTTACTTATTGAGTATTGCCTTCTTACACCAAATGAATGCAGATTTTATTTATCTCTGGTGAGCAGAGAGTGTAAGCTTCTTAAAGTCTTGTTGATGAAGTGGTTCTCACTTTTAAGTGATGATACAGTGCCTTACTGCCAAGAATGCTCAGAAAACATTCAATTACATACCAGCCAGTATACAGCTACTGTAACTACAAAAGACTTCAGAAAAATTGGAAAAATAATTAAAAGCCCAATGGTATAGCCACATCCTGAGAAGTTAGGAATAAATTTACTCAAAAGCTATTGGTATCTATCAGATCTGCTTTCATGTTTAAGCAGAGTGATTAATGCAGGATCAATGGGAATAGAGAAGAAATGCCACAGATATCATTTCCAAAGCACCATCCCCATTGCATAAGCACTATGTGATGTATGAGACTGTTGTCACCAGGCCAGCATGCACTCCCTTAGTACTGTTCTTCGGGGAAGACATCATGACCTTCTTTAAATGTCTAGAATGTCAGACATTGCCCCACACATGTTGATATTTTAAACCCAGATCTTCTAACTTCTACCCTATTTTGAAAGTCCCTAAAAATGTATTAATAATTTAAAACAAAAAGAAAGAAAAATATTTTGGTTTTATAGAAATCCAAATTTCAAATGCCTACTAAGTAGCTCTGCATGCCCAATAGTGAAAGACCTAACTAACAGTGTTCAAAAATGGCTACAAATCGAAATTGACATCTATCAATGAAGCATATAAAAAAGAAAAACAGGTATGTGAAAAATGATCATCAATAATCAGAAGAAAATATAAATTAAAACCACAAGAAATAAAGAAGCAGAGAGGGAAATTAGAGAAACATCACCTTTCACGACAGCCACAAATATCATAAAATATCTTGGGGTAACACTAACCAAGAAAGTCAAAGATCTAATTGACAAGAACTTTAAGGCCTTAAAGAAGGAAACTGAAGAGGATACCAGAAAATGGAAGGATCTCCCATGCTCCTGGATTGGTAGGATCAATATAGTAAAAATGGCAATTCTACCAAAGGCAATCTATAGAGTCAATGCAATCTCCATCAAAATCACAACAAAATCCTTCATAGACCTTGAGAGAACAATAACTAACTTTATATGGAAAAACAAAAAGCCCAGGATAGCCAAAACAATACTATACAATAAAGGAACTTCTGTAGGAATTACCATCCCTGACTTCAAACTGTTACAGAGCTACAGTGTTGAAAACAGCTTGGTATTGGCACAAAATCAGAGACGTTGACCAATGGAATTGAATCAAAGATCCGGATATTAATCCACAAACCTATGAACACCTCATATTTGACAAAGAAGCTAAAATTATACAATGGAAGAAAGAAAGCATCTTTAACAAATGGTGCTGGCATAACTGGATGTCAACCTGTAGGAGAATGAAAATAGATCCTTATCTTTCACCATGCACAGAAATCAAGTCCAAATGGATTAAAGACCTCAATATAAATCCGATCACACTGAACCTGATAGAAGAGAAAGTGGGAAGTAGCCTGCAAAACATGGGCACAGGAGACCACTTCCTATGTATAACCCTAGTGGCAAAGACAATACGAGCAACAATGAAAAAATGGGACCTCCTGAAACTGAGAAGCTTCTGTAAAGCAAAGGACACTGTCATTAAGACAAAAAGGCATTCTACTGAATGGGAGAAGAACTTCACCAACCCCACATCAGACAAAGGTCTGATCTCCAAAATATATAAAGAACTCAAGAAAAAAAACTTGATATTAAAATTCTAAATAACCCAGTTAAAAATATGGGATAATGATCTGAACAGAGAATTCTCAACAGATGAAATTCGAATGGCCAAAAGATACTTAAGGTCATGTTCAACTTCCTTAGCAATCAGGGAAATGCAAATCAAACAACTTTGAGATACCATCTTACACCTGTCAGAATGGCTAAAATCAAAAACAGCAAGGATAGCCTATGCTGGAGAGGATGTGGAGTAAGGGGAACACTCATCCATTGCTGGTGGGAGTGCAAACTGGTGCAACCACTTTGGAAATCAGTGTGGCTGTTTCTCAGGAAATTAGGAATCAACCTACCTCAGGATCCAGCAATACCACTCTTGGGAATATACCCAAGAGATGCCCAATAATACTACAGAAGCATTTGTGCAACTATGTTCATAGTAGCATTATTTGTAATAGCCAGAACCTGGAACAATGTAGATGCCCCTAATGGAAGAATGAACCAAGAAAGTGTGGAATATATACACATTAGAGTACTACTCAGCGGTAAAAATCAATGACATCTTGAATTTTTCATGCAAATGGATGGAAATAGAAAACACTATCCTTAGTGAGATAGCCCAGACCCAAAAAGATGAATATGGTATGTACTCACTCATTAGTGGACTCTAGCTATAAACAAAGGACAATAAGGCTATAGTTCACAAGCCTAGAGAAGCCAAATAGCAAGTTGAACCCAAAGAAAAACATATATAGATCCTTCTGGAAATTGGAAACAAACAAGATCACCAGGCAAAAGGTGGGAGCACGGGGGTCACGGTAGGGATGGGGGTGGGGGAAGGGAAGAAAGGAAAAGAGAAGGGAGAATGGAAGGACTGGGGAGAACTTGGGGGAGTGGGAGGGTGAGATGGAGGTAGGGTGGATATAGGAACAAGGAAGAAGATATCTACATTAAAAGAAGCATTGTAGGGGTGTCAAGAGACTTGGCTCTAGAGGAGATCCCAGATGTCCACGGGGATGTCCCCAGCTAGGTCCTTGGGCAGCAGAGGAGAAGAGGCCTGAACTAGCCTTGTCCCATAGTCACACTGATGAATATCTTGAATATCACCATAGAAATTTTGTTCAAGCCGGGCGATGGTGGCGCACACCTTTAATCCCAGGACTCGGGAGGCAGAGGCAGGCGGATCTCTGTGAGTTTGAGACCAGCCTGGTCTACAGAGCTAGTTCTAGGACAGGCTCCAAAGCCACAGAGAAACCCTGTCTCGAAAAACAAAAAAAAAAAAAAACAAAAAAAGAAATTTCGTCCAATGGATGGAGATAGAGACAGAGACCCACATCCACATCAGAGTAATGGACTGAGCTCCTAAGGTCCAGTTGAAGGGCAGAAGGAGGGAGAAGGAGGGAATTCAGGACCACGAGGGGTTGGTCCACCCACTGAGACAGTGTGCCTGATCTAATAGGAGCTCATCAATTCCAGCTGGACCGGGACTGAACAAGCATGTGATCAAATCAGACTCTCTGAACGTGGCTACCAATGGGGGCGGACTGAGAAGCCATTGATAATGACACTGGGACATGTCTCTTCTGCATGTATTGGCTTATTAGGTTCCTAGTCTATTTGGATGCACACCTTCCTAGGCCAAGATGGAGTGGGGAAGACCTTGGACTTCCCACAGGGCAGGGTACTCTGCCCTCTCTTAAGGATGGAGGGGGAGGAAGGAGGGTTAGTGGGGGAGTGAGAGGGGGATGGGAGAAGTAGAGCAAGTGTAAATTTTTGAATGGAAAAATAAAAAAACACAAGGAAATATAATTTACCATATCTAGAATTATTATTACCAGAATGATAATAAGTATAGTTTGAGGATGTAGAGAAAAGTGAATCTTTTCACATGTTAGTAATAACCTAAGTCAGTAGTGTCAATATGCAAAGAGTATGAAAATTAAAATTAAAAATAGAACAGTCATATGATCCTACATTTCCACTATTGGATACATAGTCAAATGTAGAATAATCCTTTAAAATCTGTGAAGACATGTCACTGTGTTTGGTTTAATAAAAAGCTAAATGGCCAATAACTCTGCAGGACTATAGATGAAACTTCTGAGGACAGAGAACTCTGGGAAGAAGAAAGGCGGGGTCGTGAGCTGGGTGTAAAGGGAGCAAGACATGGTGGTGCGGGAGAATTGTCTGTATTCTGGGAAGCAGGAAGCTCTCTCGGCATTCCTGTCCGGACCACTAAAGAAGCAGGATATGACCTGCCATGCTGAGAAAGGTACTGAGCCATGTGGCTAACATAGATAAGGATAATGGGGTAATACAAGCTACAAGAGCTAATAAGAAGCCTGAGCTAATGGGCCAATCAGTTTATAACCTAATATAGACCTCTCTGCATGATTTTCTCTGGGACCTAATGACTGTGGGACTTGGTGGGAGGACAGAAACCAACCAGGCCAGTTCATGCTACAGAATGGCGCCCACGTGGAAAACTGCATCCACAGAAAGCCTGAGAAAGCTTGGGAAAGAATAGAGTAAAGCATGTTTTCTCGGTAGCAGGAATTTCTCCGGTCTGCTCTGCTTGCTAGAGGCAAGCAAACGCTCTCATCTAAGAGAGGCTTCCTGACTCAGCTTTAGCTGCAAAACCCTGCAGCTCTTTAAGACGTACTGCCACAAAACACTTAAATGGTACTGATGAAAAGCTGACAGCATGCTTTTCAGTTTTCAGCCATAGCAGGACAAAAGCTGCGCTGTTTTAAAACGCCCGGCTTTCTGGGCTGTCCTGCCAGGGCAAACTCTGACTCTTTCAGGCAGGCAGTCTGACTTCCGAGCATTTGAGTCTTGTCTGTGGATACACTGTTGCAGCTTGCTTGCTGGCAAGGACCTGGAAACGCCATAGAGTTGCAGCAATAAACATGGCTCAGGCTGGTACCTCTGCCATGAGGCTGGAATTGCAGAAAGCTAAGGAATGGGCTGGATCCAGCAGTCAAAAGCCACGGCTTTTATCCTACCCATATAGCTTGGTAAATTAAAGACTCGTGTAGTCAGAAAAAGAGAGATATACAGTAAAGATAGATTCAAAGACAAAAAAAAAAACCCTCTAAATGGTTTACAGTGTGTTAAAAATATATGCAGGCTAAAGGTTAAAGTTCTTAAAAAAATAAAGAAAGAGAGTAGTTGGGTGTGGTGGTATACACCTTTAATCCCAACACTTGGAGGCAGAGGTAGATTGACCTCTGTGACTTCAAGGTGTGGTAGCATACACCTTTAATCCCAGCACTGGAGAGGCAGAGACAGTCAGATCTCTGTGAGTTTAAGGATAGCCTACAGAGGGAGTTCCAGGACAAAGATATACAGAGAATCTGTCTCAAAAAGCCAAAAGTTAAAAGTAAAAATAAAAGAAATAGAGGTTAAAATAAAGGAGCATAAATATGGAAAATACACAGAGAATCTTGATACTGTATGTTATTACGCTTTCTTTGAATTGTTTGAATGCTGAGGAAGGACGAACAGCTACTAAAAGACATTTGCTTATAAATGCTGCTGAGTTAATCCAAGATAGGTATTTTGAAAATAACTTAACTTCAAAATTGAAGTCAAAAGGTATATTACTTTGGAGAAGAGATTTTGTTTTTGTTTCCACAGGAAATGAGAGGCTGTGGATTCATTCTGAGTTAAAAAAAAAAAAAACAACTCAGATTTGATCAAGGAAGACCACCTGAGAAATCTCTGGTAGGAGCAGATGGCCCGGATGTCTGAGTTCTACATCCAGAACCAATTCAAGACTGCTGCCTGAGATGATCAAGCTTCACAGGATACTACAGTCAGGACTTGATCATAACTCTTAAATTTTCTTTGGGTCCCCATAAGATTATCAGCACCCCCAACCAGCTGGAAGTAGCCTGGAATACTATGCCCACATTCCCCAAAAATGGACTATGGATATTTTTCTTTGTTTAAAAAAAAAAAAAGAGGGGGAAGTGGTGAGGGAGAATTGTCTGTATTCTGTCAATCATGATTTATATAAACGCTGATTGGCCATTAGCCAGGATGTATAGGTGGGTCAACCAGACAGGAAGTAGAGGCGGGGCTATTAGACCAGGAGAATTCTGGGAAGCAGGAAGCTCTCTCGGCATTCATTCCAGGCTACCGAAGAAGCAAGATGTGACCTGCCCCACTGAGAAAGGTACTGAGCCATGTGGGTAACACAGATAGGGATAATGGACTATATAAGTTACAAGAGCTAATAAGAAGCCTGAGCTAATGGGCCAATCAGTTTATAACCTGACGCAGACTCTCTGTGTGTTTTCCCTGGGACTAAAAGGCCGGGGGACCAGGCAGGACAGAACCCCAACAAGCCTGGCCCCTCACGTTAGAACATGCAGGAGAAGAGGTAAAATCCAGGGGTCACATGGCAGCATGTGGATGGATAGAAATGGGTTAATTTAAGTTAGAACAACTAGTTGGACAAACCTAAGCTATAGACTGAGGTTTTATAATTACTATTAAATCTCTGCATCATTATTTGTGAGCTAGCTGCCCAAAGAAATATACAGCTACAGTCAAAGGAATTGAAATCAATGTGACACAGAATGCTCATTTTCCCATTTTCAGTGTAGCACTGAATTCTGATCAGCCACAAAATGGATACAACTTGTGTCCATTAACTTATGAATGAAGTATTCTAGAGAGTGGAATACTAGCAAATCATAAGAGAAAGAACTTTAAAAATTTGGTTTTATAATCTCATCATTGAGAGAGTTAGGTCTGAAATTTAGGAAAGAGCAGCTAATGCTTCAGTTTCTCTAAGGATAAAATAAAGATGGTTGTATTGCCTGTTACATTATCTCTACTATAGGGATGAAACTGAGTATCCTTATGTCAAGTGAAATAAGCCAGGCAAAGATAGACAGTGAGGATCTTCTTTTGTAAAGTCTACAGAGGTTTGTTTTAAATAAGATTTAAGTAGAATGGTCATTACTAGCAGCTAGAGACTGCAGTTGATGCCAGAACTCCAATAAATGAATCCATCAGTAGGGAAACTGAAAAAAAGAGGGGCAAAACTAAGCCTACAATCATGTCTGAAGAAGAAAAAGTATTATCCAGAAGAGTTCACTTGAAACTGCCAGAGTGTGTGGTCTAAAATCACAGTGAGCAGAAATTTCCTGTGAAGCATGGATAGCAAACATTTCTGGCATTGGGAGTCTATGGGCTCTGCTACTACTCATTTTGTCATTGTAATAGTTAATCAGACATGGACAAAATATTAACATAGCTGTAGTTACGTAGAAAGGCAGGCAGAGTCCTGCTTTGTTCTATAGGCTGAAGTTTGCTATGTTGTGGTCCAGAATACCTTCTACAAAGATTTACTTTAAGTGGTTATATCCTGTTGATGATTCAGAAAGGGCAGAAGTAGCAGAAGTTTTCTCTGGAGAAAATGTGCAATTTCAGGCTTCAAAGAATCCCCATAGCAATGTTTCAGGAAATACAGGTTTCAAAAGAAAAGAACAATCACTACTGAAAGTTAATTTGAAAATTGTACAGTTTGGGTGTAAACACAACAAATAGTGAAATTCTAAACAAAATATAACCCAGGTATGTCTGAATGTTTAGAAGGATAACAGCATGTTTTCAAAGTGTGCTGTAATGATAGTTGATACAATCACAGCAATGATTGTAAAAATACTATAAGATGATCATCAGTAAAACAAATGCAATTAATTTTGTGATACTCAGAAAGAATATTAAGTAGAAGACTGGATATAACAAGGGAGAGTTAATGAGTTGCAATAATGATCTGTAGAAATGATGCACAGTGTGACACAGGCACACACAACAATGAGAAATAATGAAAAGACAAAACATATCTAGGAGGCATTCTGTGCAAATACTATGCAAAGAAGGACAAATCAGAAGAAATCATGATTTAGGACTTTAAGAACTGATCAAAGATATCAGTTCTCTGACTCCATAACGCAAATAAATCAGTGTGGTAAAATGCATGTGTGTATACAGATTCTCATCTAAGAAGCAGAACCTAACCAAAAAGTATCTATGAAAGGATCCCAAAGTGCTGAGATAAAATTCTCAATCAATATCTATCTTTATTTATCTTTAACTCTCACTAAAGAAATTGATTGTGGTCTATAGTTGCTGTTTTAATGCTTAATGATCAGTAGAGGAATTGAAATAAAAGAAAAAAATTCCAAATTAGAAAACCAAGAAATTAAAGAAATGGTATTTGTGAGATTTCCATGCCCACAGAAGAATATTCAGCAGACACATATACAAGACGCTTGTGGGAAGAAAAGACATATCTTGATATGTATTAGTCATTATAGCATTACCACAGTGACTAATTCTATAGCAGAAAAAAGAGAAAATCAACAATAATTCTAGATTTGTAACAAATTATATCGGAAGAGCAACCTGCAAACATGAATGACTACTCATCTGTAAGTCAGTGTTGCTTACTCAAAGTAACAGTCAACAATTGTAAACTCTGTGAAATCCTAGGAACATTGTGAACTTCTTGTTCCCTGAATTTCCAGGAACAATTGTAGAACATCAGCCTCATGGGAGGCTCTAGGCTCACATAATCATGGCATCTGTAAAAGTCCCCTTCATGGATGATTTACAGTAGATTTTATTAAGACTTTCATGGAGTATACATGGCTTCAGCACATTCTGAGCTAATAACACCAGCCACCATCAGTGTAAAACCAGACAGCCAAAATAATGGCATTTTACTAGAACTAGCTTGTACAAATTATTTATCTTATGATATGGACACATGCTATTAATATGGTGCTTTCTATGCACTCTGAGTACAGAATACTAATATGATACTGGTGACTGATTTGTTTCTTTGAGAACTACCTACCTGTTACATAATTCTCTACTAGCCTTAGTTTAAAACACAAAAACTATTCAACTAAGTAATTTATAATTCTAATACAAATTTCTCAAAATGGTTAGATAAAATAAATTCATGAATCATTACATGATTGAAAGATAGAAAAACAAAACCTGGAAGATGGGCATGAAGATTTTATTATTATTTCAGAAATTTGAAATTTGAAATTGCATCAAATAATTTTTAAGAGTTTTATTCTGACAAAAAAAAGTTATCTTGTACTTTTATCAATGAACCACTATTATCAGTGCCTACACAGACATAAAAGTAAATGAATTTTTAGTGGAGACCAAAAGTCTACTAATCAAGGTTATGTGATATAATGCTGTCCTAAAATTATAGATCTGTTGATAGTGTAATATCTATGCACTCATATAGAAATGTATTTTCCTAGAAATTAGGTCATAAAATGTTTTATTATGGATCTTTTTCAATAAGGGGTATTATCTCACTGAATACAGAAAGTGCTTCCAGAAGGAGGCCATATTAACATAAGGAAGAGCCTTGTACACTTCCCATCTATGGTTGAAAGCCTTTGAGAGGGTTAGAAATTGAACATCTCTAAGTGCCCTTTACTCTTGCCAAGACCACACTTTAAATGATGTTTTGGTAACATAATTGTCTTCTTAGCATCAAACAATTAAGTCAGTTCTTTGCACTTGATCTCTATTGTAGCTCAGAAGAAACAACAGCAACAATAATAAAAACACTTCTGTTTAACACATAATTCGATTACATATTATTTTACTATTATCCAAGTTTTCTATGAAAATAAACGTTAAGTTAGAATTCTTGTTGGTAAGCAGGCATCACACAGCAGACACATGCAGACACTGTTTTCTCGGCTGAAAGAGTTTCTTCATTTCTAACTACCCTGAATTATATTAAATTACCTCTTACCAACTTATCAAATTACTGTCTTAGCTAAAATGTCAGTTCTTGAGTCATCCTATGCTACAAATGAGTTGAGTTAAATGTTCTTTCCTCTGTGTTTACAAATAACACAATTTATTTCATTATGTCTTAGTTATGAATGAACATTTGCATAAACATGTATAGATATGTATGGATGAATATGAATATGTCTATATTTCTACCCAGAAATGAAACATTAAATGCAGAAGAATATATGAAAATGGCCAACTCAAATACATAAATTTGTGGATAATTAAGAAATGTTAGTAATTATAATTTAAATAATAAAAAAGTCAGATTCCTTTGAACTTATTTTCTTCGATGATAAAAGCACTCTTTGTCATTAAATACAACTGGTCATTAAATACAGTTTCTACATTTCCAGAAAAAAATTTGTTTAAATAATTGTTTCAGCTCTTTTCAAAAGTCTAATAAGTTGCACAGTTTGTTGGGGTTTAAATGTGGTATGTTGTATAAAAACATGCCAATTGCATTGATAACCTAAAATTTGCTATGTGGATGGAGACAATACAATAATATTATGACTAGTATTAATTGGATGAGTATGTCAGATTCTACCAAACTTTCAAAAGAATTGAAACTGATTGACTATTCATATTATTTTAAACTTTAATCCCTGTCTCTAATATTTCTTCTTCCTAATTATAAGCATACAAATATAATAGATAAATCCCATAGATAGTTTTAAACACTATTAACTTACTGTTCTGAGTAATTTTATTTACTACAATAGAATTATTCAATCCTACATTTAACTTGATAACTTACATGGAGACAGAAAAGTATAGACTGGAAAGGTCAATGTTTGGCAACGTGAGTGTGTTTGTTGTTAAACATCAGTTGAAATTAGAAGGGATTTTTATATAGTATATAAGTTAAATGGATAAATAAATAACTGGAAAGGAATGGACCTGTAGTTACATAGTTTCTTTTGTAAACATAAAAGAAGAACCTGATAAATCTTGATTTGGATTACAATTATAATTTTCAGTGATTAAGGGCTGAACTAATATAGTAAATTAATGAGTATAGAACCTAGAAGAGACTTGAGCAAGTCAGGTTTTCAGCTCCAGCCTTCTGGAAAATATGGCATTCTAATAAAGCAATTAAAGTAAAGTGAACTAAATTTCCCTAACTCATTAAATCAAATGGAAAAGCTATAAAAATAGAATAAGGATTTCAAGAGGGCAATTTGTCAAACCCTAATGTAGCAAATAATGACTTGAAAGTATGTAATACTACAGAAATTCAGTAATGACCCTAAGTGGTGAGGGAGATGGTAGACATAGCTAAACACACAGGGGTATGTAAGATAAATAATGTATATTTTATTATTGAGAACAGATAATAGTAGAAGATCCACCAAACATGAAAATTCATTTTTATAAGATTCGTATATTTGAATATGTATATGCAAGCTATAGAAAAATATATTTTAACAAACAGAAAATAATTCAGGGGTTATTAACTACAATTTTATTTCAAAGTAGTAACATAAGCTTTATTTCCTTATTTTTCAGGCTGTACATAATGGACTTTTGATGTGTTTATCTAAATGTATCTTGCTTTAGTTTGCTTCCTAATAAAATTATGAATTCACTTTAAGTTTAGGAAGACCCAGGAAAACTTGGCAGAACTATGTTCCATTCCAGTTAAGAGCTGAAAGAGTATCACACTCTGCTCTTACAACTGGCCAGTTGACTTTTGTGAACAGCAAATGAACCAGGTGGGAAACAATTTACATTTTAGTTCCTGGGATATTACTATCTGTTTACACTGATTCACATGTAAGTATATATATGGTTTGGATAACCTATGTAAAGGAAGAAGTCTTGTTACCAGTATTTTAAATTTGTCTTTGAACTATGTGCATCGGGTGACTACATGCACGTCAGGGTCTTTAATCTCCTCCCACCCTAAGGAAGGCTTTCTTCCTTGTACAGCTTTACACAATTGAAGCGCCCTTCCAGCAAATTCTCAAACTGGATATGTTCTTACACTATTGTTCCTCCCATTCTATATATGCAAGAAGCATGTATGGCTCTGTTGTAAAGTTCAGTTTTCCTTAGAAATACTCCAGAATCTGTAGTTTAATAAACATTGGTAATTATCCAGGTTTGTGTTCCAAACTCAAAAATAAACAGTTTATGTTCATTTTACACATAAATCCAAACAGTTAATATTGCAATTGTAGAATAAAACATGTTCTCAGTCTTTAGGGCACAGTGTAAATTTAGTGAGCTGGACTGTGCTTAAATAGGTAAATAATAAAACGTCATGGATCCATTTTTGTAGGGAAGGACATTGAATTTTAAGGGGTTTATGAAGTCTATGCCCCTTGACTTTCTGTTATTATTATTGTCTGGTGAACCTGTTCAAGATGAATGGTCTATATCTTTATCTATGACAGTCTATTTAACAATCACAATATTTTCTATAACTTAGATAAATTGGTCAGTCACTTAACATGAAGTAAGGCCAATGTCAGTTGCAGAAAAAGTCACTCAATCCTGTTTTGCTCTATATTAAATTGTCATCAGATCTGAACAGTGATTTCATGAATAACACATCTGACTTGATGTTCCAAACTTCAGAAATCAACTGCTAGACCCAAGGGATAAATGAAGGAGATAAATATGATACAACTTTCCAAGGCAAATTTACAAGCTATTGAACCCCAGATTATACTCCCCCAAGACCCTCATTTATCATTTAAACAAAAGATGACTTTAGAAATAACTGTGTTGGTTCAAGCATTTGTCCTAATAGAGATCACACAAGCAACTGTCAGTGTAGACTCTGCTCACACAGATTTGACTTTCTCTGCCTACTCAAGCAATTAATATATGGAAAAAGCAAAGCAGAATATAAATGTATGCTGCCACCCAGACCTATTAGAATAAGGGGTGACCTACAGGAAAAATGGCTGGAGTCTCTCAGAGATTAAGTAGCATGAAGAACAAAAGCAGAAAGATGTATGATGAGGAGAATACAGGTTGTTTAGGGAATGCATTACATGAGATTGGAACACAGCATTTTGAGAGACCTCGGGGAAATTTGAAAACTGTTTTGAAGTAGTGGCTATTATCTTAAGCATCATGTGATGATGTGGCTAAATAAGAGATCTTTGTTCCTAGAAAGCATAAAGTGAAATATTCAGAGGGGATGACCATCTGTGGGCAACTTTTAGTGACTTGGTAGTGTCTATTTGCGCACATGCATGTACACATACGTGTGTCTCTGTGTTCATTTTGCTGGGGGATTTGAAAGAAGTTTCCTATTGGACTTTGAAAAACAAGAAAACAAAATCAATAGCTCATGTAGTAAAAAAATATGGTAAGCAAGAACAAACTGCATTCTCTTTTAACATTCTGTCAATTCTAAATAATTCTATTTTTAAAAAATCAGAACATGTTATTCTTGTGCTCAAAATCCTCCACTGACATCACGTTATTTGGATTCAAAGTGTCCACCTCTCCATGGTACATGATCAAGAACTTTGGTCTCTGGCTGTGTTGCTTGTTTTCTAGTTCTTCAAATATATAAGATTCTTTCCTCATTTTGGAGCACTATTAATGTACACTATTGACCCTTTCATTACACTCTAAAGAAACCAACTCTGAACACTGCATAAAATTGTAGCACATTGCACTCCCCTATTGTTCCATGTGATTCTAAAAGTTATATTTGGTTATATAGATCTTACTTTTACCTTCTGCTTCAGCCCACAATAAAGTCTGGGTGAAATCTTTATAGAATACTTCTTCACCAACAGCCCTGTAGAAGATCCTGGCATTGATTTCAGTCTGAATTAATTCCTTTCAAAAGTATTCTGAGTGAAGAACGCCTTCCTTGTATTAGAAAATGAAACATGTGATTTCAAATGGCTTGAGGAAGAACAAGAATCCAAGAAAGAAACAACTCAGCATGGGAAGAATAAGGAAAGGAAGATTCAGAGGACAATGGGTTAAAGAGCGGTGACTTTAAGGTGTTATAGAGACATGCTTACTATAGAACATGACGAGATGAAAACAGAGGTCAACAAATATGTTGAGTAATATTTAAATACTTTAGATTATGAGGAAATCATTCAAAGTCAACAAATTTAAAATGTACATAATTCAGAGAGGTGTCTCTCTGCGTGTGTACGTGTGTGTGCGTGCATGCGTGTGTGTGTGTTCGTGTGTGTGCATGTGTGTGCATGTGTGTGTGTATATGTGTGAGGGAACTTAGCTAGGAAATCTGAAAGGAGTTTTCCACTGGAATTTAACAAATAATACACACACCACTTCTTCGGCTTCAGTTCCTCCTCCATCCATTGCATTATTATTCCCCTCAAATTTCAGGTGTCTTTTTAAAATTGTTATTCATACAATATAGTTTCATAATATTCTTTGTCGTCTTCTAACTTATCCCATTTGCTCCCCACTCCTCACCCAAGTTCTTGCTCTTTCGTTCTGTCTTCAGGGAATACTGGATGTCCACATGCAAAAGTTCCAAGTAAACAAAAGGCTTAAATTTGGAACCTGAAGCACTGAAACTGGTAGTTGAAATATAGCATCACACAAGATATAGGGGTAAGAAAAACAACTTTCTGAACAGGACTCCACTTGACAAGAATTAAGTTACTCTATCGATAACTGGGTCCTATCTTAACAGCTAAGGAAAAAAAATCAACTGAGTGAAAAAACCCAGAAGATGGAAAAGAATCTTTGCCACCATACGTCTGTTAGAGGAGTAATATCCAGGATAAACAAGAACTCAAAAAACAAAGAGTAAAGAAAACAAATGACCCAATTAAATATGGGTTAGGAAAGGAGAGAGATCTCAACAGTAGAAATGAAAATAGCTAAGAAATATTTCAAAAAACTTTTTATTATCCTTATCAAGTAGAAAATGCAAATTAAAACAACTTTGAGATTTCATCTCAACCTAATTAGAATGGCTGGGATCAACAAAATAACTGGTGAGAAATGCTGGTGAGGATGTGGAGAAAGAGAAAGCCTCATTCATTGTTTATCAGAATGCAAATTGGTATAGCCACTCTGGAAATGAGTATGCAGAGTGCTCACAATTCTATGGCCAAATCTGCCATAGCCCAGCTCTATCACTCCTTGTCCTATACCCAAAGGACTTGACATCCTATTCTACACCCTACTGCTGGCTTAGCAATGTTCCTTGCCCCCCCTCCGTCAATTCACAATAACCAAGAGATTAAAACAACTTAAATATCCTTCATCAGATAAATGAATAATGGAAATGTGATACTGATACACAATAGAATACTATTCCGTTGTAAAGAAAAATGAAATCATGAAAACTTAGGTAAATGGATTGAGCTAGAAACGATTACATTGAATGAGGTAACCCAAACTGGAAAAGTCAATGCTGTGCGTGCTCTCTTATCTGTGGTTCCTAGGTCCAAATTCTCATATGTGAGTATACAACATGGATTGATCACAAAAAAACAGTAATGTGTAACAGGACCATAGGTGATGGTGAGGACTACATCAGGATACTGGTGATGCAAGATGTCAAACGAAATAAACAGGAAGGGATTTAATTATGAAGAAGGTGAATATCGGAACAGAAGAAGGAGGAGGGGCAAATACCACCAAGCTTCTTCATAAGACCTCAAGTAATCATACTAATTTATATTTAATTAAGTTATCTACAATACTTAATAGGGTATCACACACACACACACACAAACGTTTGCTGCTTGCACCAACAGTGCACACCACAAGAACCTTATTCAAACAAGAGCCCCAGTTACATACATGAAGAAACCTTTCAAAGATTTGGTAAGGGGAGTCCAAGTGCCTACAAAACAATATGAATCATAATATAAACTTTGATTGCCTCTTGGGGCTGGGAATGGGCACCTATTGCTGAAGACACCATATAAGTCTCAATGGTTCCTGCTAGATCTGATTTGAATGTCTCATTGCTGCAGCCTGACTTCTATGGTTACAGGAAATTCTATGCAAGCTACCAAGGGAAGGAAGCAATTAAACATCCTACACAGCTGCATCACCTCTGGACCACAAAAATCACAAGCATGAGAAGATATATGATACAGATGCCCTAGATGGGACCAATCACTCAGGCTTGGGTTTGTATAGGTGACCAGTAGTTGGTCTCTGTCAATTGCTATCTACTTCTAACAATAAGCTTTTCTGATGAGGGCTGGGAGATTCACTAATCTATGGGCCTACTGATTTATTTATAAGTAAGAAATACTTTCATTAGGTCACTTCTTAACTTTGACTTCTAAGCGTCAATGTTACCTACAACAAGTGCAGCAACCCTAATGTTTTGAAATATTTCAAATATCTTTAAAGTTAAATAATGTGAATAGCCAATGTTTTTGAAAATGTTTATTTCATTACAATATTTTTTGTTTTTGGTTTTTCGGGACAGGGTTTCTCTGTAGCTTTGGAGCCTGTCCTGGAACTAGCTCTTGTAGACCAGGCTGGCCTCGAACTCACAGAGATCTGCCTACCTCTGCCTCCCAAGTGCTGGGATTAAAGGCATGCACCACCATCGCCTGGCTCATCACTATCTTAAATTGTGCTTTGTTTTTACTGTTATATTTCATAATAATTTGAAAATTCATGAACTTTGTCAAGAGACATATGCTAGAAGCTGGCTCTGAAGGCACTGATCTAAAATTCCCACTAGTTCATGCTTTACAGCATGGGTTGATACATAATTCTGTGTTCTTCATGAAAACAGAGCTGAAAATATATGGAAAAAAAACAAAGTTTTATTACGGTTTCCTGACAGATCTTTAAAACTGGTCCACTTTAAGCTTTTAATTTTGTCACACTGAAAGACCTAATTCATTGACTATAGTAAGATCCTATTAATTTTAACTGATTAAAAATTTAAATTAATATTTTACAGAGAAACTAAATTTTTATTTTCTTAGTAGAGAAATCTTTCATTCTGAGAATTACATTTTAATTATAGAGTAACTTGGGTTTGCTCAAAATATGATCTAAAAACATTTTGATGTGCATCCTTACACAGTGTATTTTCTGCCTTCAGAGTGGACTCTACAGAACATGGTCATGCTGACAGCGTGCCACATTTACCAGTGTTCCCTACGAAGAGAAGTAATCGTATCAGGTAGAAACCAACAAACGACAGCTTACATGCAACTCTTGAACTCCAACATGACTGACATCTAAGAACTCTCTCTTCAACCCCAAATACAAAACACTCTACCATAGCCAAGACTTACAAATAATCTAGTTTGTGTGAACTGCAAGATTTTACACTTTCATTACTTTTGAGGAAGCTGTGCATGATATCACTTCCTTTTAAAAACTAACAAATATATATATATATATACATTGAAAAATGAGAAAGTATCACTATTACAGCCTAATAATATCTATATTCAAATATACCAAAATATCTTGGATACCTAAAATTATTTATAAAATAATAGAAACATTGTTTGTAATATTTTCTATAATTTTTAAATTTCAAATTTTGTAGTTGTATGTAAGGGAATAGACTAATTATTATTTGCCTAATGTACATTTAAAATATATGTATTAAAATTATTCAAACAATCATCATATAACACTTTTAGTGCTTATAGCTGCCTTTGATATGTAGATCTTTCAAAGGTGAGAAAGAATATAAAATGCTTAAATAAACCTTGGTTATTAAAAGTTCTATATCATACATAATATAATAGAAAATGTTTATGATATAAAACATCTATAGACATAGTTATAACCATTACTCAATTATGAAAACCAACATTGTAATTTTCAAGTTGATAAATACTAGACAAATTTGAATTTTATAAGTAATAAATTAACCAATATAGAGATGAATAAAATAACATAATAATCAAAGAGCACTAATTTAATATTTAAGAGCACTACTTTAAAATTTATTAGAAAAAGTATTAAGCAGCAATACTGTGATTGAGTTAGTATATAAAAAATTTTAGTATGTGAAAATTTTAGTGCATATTCAACATATTAAAAGAACCAATTTTGAAGTTTGAAAAACATTATAATTGTCACCATAAATCACAATTTATGAGTAATGAAACTTAGAAGCTTAATTATAATGGTAACAGTCATTCTCAGGCTACTTAATGCAATTCTGAAACAAATATCAGTGGCTTTCTTTTTCATGAAGTAAGGAGTGAGTCTAAAATTCATCCTGAAGGAAATATAAAATTAGCCAAAAACATTTCAAGAAGTCCAACAATGAAGCCACATTAGATAATAAAGAAACCCTAATGACAGTAAATTGCAATACTTAAAAGCTGTTAATCATGAAGGACTTAAGAATATTGTTAATACAATAGTCTAAAAAGTCTGACATACGGTGTACAAAGGAATTTGGCATCTATTTACAATAAAGACACCATTAGCTGTTAGTGTGGAATGAGAGGATGAATATTCTTGGGTTGTTAAAAGATCATGGTAGCCAAACACCTACTTTTGACATGATTTTAGCAACTAAGTATAAGGTCAAACTTAAACAGTTCATAAGGAAATTGCTAATAAACATTGTAGATAGTGAGACATCCTTTACCAATTAGAAAAATGATAAACCATTACCTGAAGAAGAGAAATCACATATGTGAATACAAAGAGTTTTAGTTTTCCGCATGCCCAAATCAGAAATAAACAGCACTAGGAGATGAAGACTAATGATGTGGAAAGAAAGGTAAACATCCTGCAGGAAAAACTGAGCACAGGAATTGAAGAGACCATTCATAAAATGCCTTTCAGTTGTAAGTTAATGGCTGGAACTTGCTAGACATTTGCCTAACAATAATTAGCAAGTTAAAACAAGAGTTTTTAGCAATAAAACCACACAGATTTAAATAATAGTATTAATCAGTGTTGGAAAGTTTGAAGGTGGCACCTTTATACTGGAGGAAGAGTTATTGGCTCACAGAAACATGAGTACGCTTAATCCACAGAAACATGCACAAAAGCTGCCTGGCCTGGTGGCACATGCCTGTCATCTGCACTATGGCAAAAGAGCCTGAACCATCAGGAGATTGAAGTAAACTTAGTTACAGGAACCCTACCTCAGAGAAAAATCATAAAAGTGTGGGAAGATGGCTCAGTGTGTAGACTGCCTACTAACTGAGCATAAGAACTTAAGTTCTGAAATCCAGAACCCATAGGTCATACTTTCTTTACCAGTTTCTGTAATAAAATCCTACCACAAAAAAAACTTAATGGAGAAATTGTTTATTGTGGATCATATCTCAGGGCTACAGTCCTATGCAGTTGGAAAGTCAAATTTGCAAGATTCTGAAGCAGCTGGTCATGTCACATTAATGAATGAAATCTACTGCTCACTTCTCTTTCTCCATTTATTCAGTCCAGGATCCAAGACAGGGAATGGCACCACCACAGTGAGAAGGTCTTTCAAACTCAATTAACACATTTATGAAAATCCCCCACTAGTATTCTAACGGGCCTGTGTTGGTTTGAAAGCAAATGGCCCATAAAGGGAGTGGCACTCTTAGAAGGTGTGGCCTTTTTGGAGTAGGTGTGGTCTTGTTGAAGGAAGTGTGTCGCTGTGGAGGTGCACTTTGAGGTCTCATGTATGTTCAATGCCCAGTGAGACAGACCGCTTACTGTTGCCTGCAGCACTAAATGCAGCAGCTCCTCCTATAGCATCCTGTCTGCCTGTGCGCTATCATGCCCCCGATCACTGAGACAGTGGACTAACCCTCTGAAACGTAAGCTACCGCCTGGACTAAATATTTCCCTTGGTAAGAATTTCCATGGTTATGGATGTCTCTTCACAGCAGTAGAAACCCAGCCTAAGACAAGGCCTATCTTGGAGATGATTCTAGTCTATCGCTGACAATTAATAGTAACCACAGTACCTTGTAAAACAGACAAATTAGTGAGCATCTGGATTCCCAGCACTCCTCTGACAAAATGGAAGAAGACGGGAGGATCCCTGAAAGCTTAGAGACCAATTAGTCTAGGTAACAATGACAGACAAGAGGTCACATGTCAAACAAAGAGGAAGGCAAGGACTGACTCTTGACATTGTCATGCAAACTCAGTGTGTGCTCTGGCATATGTGGGCCTGCATTCACACAATTCACACACACACACACACAAACACATATCACACACATCATATATACATATTCACAAATGATAAAAAATGAAGAAATTAATAAAAATAAGATTATAATAGTATCTTTGTATTATGTGCACTTTAACATAGTTTAAAAAGGAAAAAAGGAATCAAAATAAATGTCTCAAAAAATAAAATAAAAACAATTATGAACATTTTTTAAAATGAAAGTTTTCTATATTTTCTAAATTTGTCTGCAAATGTTCTCACTACATAATTATAAAGATACAATTATTTAAGTAAAATAAAAGATGTCTGTACTTTTCAAATGTAAGCTGATAACTGAGCAGGCTTCCTTTGTGAATCTTGGCTGATGGTAAAGCAGATGTTTCCTAGGTCGGAGCGGGCCCAGGGGAGCTACAATTTCACGGAGGGAAACTGCACATGGTTCTCTGGGTTGGTGTCTACTTGGTGTGGAGGGGCTGTCTCCAGACCACCAAAGAACTGAAACATGAAAGTTGGTACATATGTTTCATTTTCTCCTCCGGGGCAGCAAACACATTTGTGGAAGTAGCTGTTCTCGCTTACGAAATTTTGCCCTAGAGACTCAATCTGCATAGGAAAAATCAGTCTCAATCATGGGACACATCAATCTGCTGTTGTTACAATGCCTGAAGGGAAATGTTGAAGGCTTTATAATTTTTAAGAATACCTGAAGAGAGAAAAAAATTTAAAAAAAGCCCTTACTTTATTTTCTGGTCAATTTTCTCAGCCTTATTTGCCAAGAGATGGTGATGGAGATGGTGGTCCCTTATAATCAAATCTCATTTTCTTTTCCATGACTTTATAAAAGGTTTGCTTTAAGTTCATATTGCACTGGATGAAACAACATATCTGGTTTGTCTCTTACTTTGGCAGCATGGGATTTTTATCATACAGTTTCTCAAGAACAATTTGCAATATTTTAAAAACCCTTTGAAAACACAGACACTGTAAAATGAAGAAACAAAAAGTGTTTGAAGAGAGCTAAATATACATTCTGACCAGCAATAAAACTTTTTATCAAAAATCTTAACATTGAAGAATTTGAAAATAGTCTGCAGCAATTTGAAATTATGAAGTGGGATTGCTAGAAACCCTCTCTGATTACAGCTCAAATAAATATAAGGCATTTCAGTTGTGACCAGCGGTTTGCACATCCCTATAGACTTTCTGTGATTTAACCCAAAGTAATGCTGTACATTTGTGCACTCAGGCCTTCCTCCTGCAGATAATCTCAATGGTTATAAAAATCATTACAGGATATATTTTATGATTTTGAACACTGAATGGAAAGCAGTATTTATTTTGCATAACAGAAAATGATCAGCAATAAAATAATGTAAGAAATGCAAAGTGGAATCTAAGTTTCCCTTAAAAGCTCATTTCTTTTACAGCATGCGATGTCATGGTCATACTGAACAGGAAAGGAACATTTGGAGCCATGTGAATACAGTATTGAGAGATTCTGAGTAGTATTTTGAATGAGGAGACTAAAATTGGATAATGATTATGCTCTTATATTCCACCCCAGAGAGAAAAACACAAGAGCAAGGACAAAGAACAAACTATCAGAATAAAACTTTATTCTGCTGGGATGGTACACCAAGGTAGTGCTTTATAGGTATATTAAATCACCCACCCACCCCCTCACACACATGAACTTCTGTTCTGTGTGGAACAATTTCAGTCACAATCCATGAGTAAATACATGCTGCTACGTCCACTCAATGTGAACAGATCCCCATGACCTTATTGAGGACACACAAAGGAAAGAAATCCTTGACTCCTTCATCTTGTTTGTGTGTGTGTGCTCTGAATGCTTACTATTTTCATATAAAAACAAGAGTTTAATTCTCAAATTCCTTATCATTCAAAGGTCATGGATATAAGAAAGGCTTTAGTGATGTCAATTTTACCAAGCAAGATTAATTCAATATTTACCAAGAATTTAATAAATGGTGGGGGAATTATGCTTTGGCTAACCCAGCATAATTTTCCCTATTGTAGTCCTGAATTTACTACACTATGCAGTTACTCAAACTGTACCTCCTCGTATATGAACACTCATTTCCATATGTTAGATACAATAGTAGTTTGGAGATAAAGTTTTAAGAACAGGCTTTGGAAAAGCCTTTGGAATTCAGAATTCACCAAGTGGATTCTTCTTATTATTTTTTATTTTTTCATTTTAATGTGTATGGGTGTTTGCTTGCCTATAAGTTTCTGCACTATCTTTATATGCCATGCCCTGAGTGGATGGGAGGGCTCAGATGCCCTGGAACTAAAGTTTCAGTTAGCTCTATTAACCATATGGGTGCTGGAAACCGAATCTAGCTCTTCTACAAGAGCAGCAAGAACTCTTAACCTTGAGCCATCTTTCAATCCAACACTAATTATCTGATTCAGACATAAATTCTAACATGAAGAGTCATAGAATACTTTAGAGATTTCAGTAGTGTATTCTAGGAAAACTTGTTACAGTTCAGTTTCCTATCATTTTCAAGATATGTTAGTATCTAGGGATGTGACTCAAGAAAGGCTTCAGAGCCCTCTGGGGAAACACAGACTTGATCAAAAATACATTTCTTGAAGTATTTCAGCTACTGGTCTTAAATCATTGTTTAAAATGGAACATTTTCCACAAGTTTAGATACCATGTAGGGTCCTTAGTGCACACAATTTAATACTTATGTCTGGACATCTCTACTGAAAATGCAGTTCCAGCATTTACAAGGTTTTCCCTAGGATGCCCTTATAGTTGAAACATGATTTCTTTTCATTGTTTGATAGTAATAAACTTTTCGTGCTCTCACAGCGAATGCTGAGGTTTCTCAGTGGAGGGGTTCAGAAAAGATGGCAAGGGTGTGGCTCACTGAACTGTGGCCTAGCACACTTTCACAGAAGAGCAGCACTAAGAGCAGGAGCATAGCTCACCATCAGACTGATTGACCAGCGTGCAGGAGCCCTGAAATTCCCCTGATGCCATCCCTGCTCACAGTCACTTTTTCTTACATGTTGTAAATACTCAACATTTGCCTGACATTTTAGTTTAGTTGCATATATGTTTTAAGTTTTTATTGTATTTGTGTGTGTGTGTTTCTGTAGCCTATTTACCTCTCAAAAATGCCCTCTTCCATTCAGGGTCAGCTCTCTCTCTCTCTCTCTCTCTCTCTCTCTCTCTCTCTCTCTCTCTCTCTGTACCTCTCTCCCTCCATTCCTCCCTTTTCCTTGTATCTCTCTCTCTATTCTCCATCCACCTTAATAGTCTCCACCATAAGTTAACTTGAAAATAAATTCCCTGATGTTTTTCTTTCTTTTCTCTGTGTTTCCCACTCATCCTTGGCTAGTTCTTATTTGTCTGATGATACATCATGATGGTATAATTGAAAACTAGATTCATTATTGAACACCATTTCTCTCCATGTGTTTTGCTATCTTTTTAAAGGGATTTTTCTTTCTATAAGCAGACACAGAAGTCTTCAGAATCATCTGCAGTCATTTTTATCATGAGTTTATCTCTTCATCTTTCTTCTTACAGAAAGGTCTATTTCTACTACATATGCCTGGGTCTTTTGAGTATTCTTTGAATTTTAAGTTTATATTTTTATTGTGCATTATATTATTGTAGCATATTTATATCTTTAGATTTATAATTTGAATATTAACTTTCATATTGATTTCCCTACTTCTAGTCTCTTTCAATTGCAAGGCATCAATTATTGAGTTGTGAAATTATTATAAAACACAAATAAATAATTTATGAACATAATCTATGAGTAAAAAAGAAAGTAAAATCTTTGGCTATCATAAAATATTTTGTCATGTCTATCAGAGTATAAGTGTTGATAGCAAAACAGCAGGTGAATTTTTTGTAATTGCTACCTCTGTCTTAATCTATACTTCTATAACAAATTATCATAGTTTGATTTCACTATCATGTATTTGTATAGTTTTAAGGTCTGTGAAAATGCACTTTCAAGGTTGTACATCCTGATCCACAGACAAGGAAAGGGAAGAGAGACAGAAAGAGAGAGAGAGAGAGAGAGAGAGAGAGAGAGAGAGAGAGAGAGAGAGACTAGGCCTGGGATTGACTTCTGAAACTTCAAAGCCCACCTCCAGTTACAAAGTTCCTTCATAAAGGCCACACCTTCAAATCTTTCTAATCCCATCAAAGAGTTCTACTCTCTGGTAACTAAGCATTCAAATATATGTGCCTATGTGGGCCATTCTCATTCAAACCACCACATGGCGTTCCCTGGCCCCTATAGATTTGTACTCATACCATAAAGCCCAAATTCATTTAGTTCAACTTCAATACTCTCCATATTCTTTCACAGTCTCAACATTGCCTAAAAGTTCAACTCTCTTTTTAAACACAAGGCAATCTTTTAAACAAAATCCCCTGTACAAATAAAA
>PVIU01010171.1:0-71714 GCA_004026605.1 Ondatra zibethicus
TCTCTCACTGGATCTGGAGGTAGGCTGATAACCAACAAAGCCCCATTGATCCTTTCTGCTGCTCCTCCTAACACTGTATACTCATGTGCAGCTTTTCGCGTGGGTTCTGAGGATTTGAAATGGGAATCCTTGGCCTATGCCTTGGGATGCCCAGCCCTATCCACATCACTAATCACTGAGGATGGTGATGAAGGAGAGAAAGTCAGAGGCTGAGAATCTCAGGAGCTCACTGACTGGCCAGGGTAGCTGAAACTCGGAGGTCCAAGTTCAATGAGAGGCTCTGTTGCGGAGGTGGGGGATGGTAATTGAAGAAGCAACCTGATGTTGATCTCTGTGTAAACCTACACACCTGTGCTCATATCCACACTAACATATGTACCACACCACACAAACAATGCAACATACACATTTTTAAAAATGGTATCGTACTGGGTTACACAAAGCCACTCCAAGCAAATATATAATGCACTTTGAATATTCTTCCCTCATACCTCACTACCCTAACCCTTCTCTTCCCACCCCTCACTTTGTTTCCAAATTAATAGCACTCTTATGTTTTTACTTTATGCAGTCTTCCAAGATTACTTTTGCCATCCAAATTGTGGCCTTCTAACCCAACATACTACCTACACATGTTGACGTTTCATTAACTGAACAATGATGTTTGACGCTGTGTAAAAGAGAACGACTCACTACCAGTTCCCGTCATCTGGGGTTGGGGGGTGCCATTCATGTTTACAAGCAAGATACAAATGAGGTACTAATGGTGAGAAGCATTTTCTGGATTCTCGCTTTAAACTCTGTGAGAACATTTTTAACAGCTATTTCTGTTTGGTCATTTCTTTTTCTCTGGTGATGTGTTGTTGCTCTTTTGTTTTTCTCATTAGCAACCTCATGAAGGGGTAGATATGAGCAAAGCAAGGAGATCAGGTTCAAATGATGTCATTTGGCCTATTGCTCATTGGTTGAAGCAGAGTCCTAGGAGGCCAGTTTGGGGAGCTGGATTCAGTCCATGGTCCAGTTTACTTTGGACATAGGCAGCTTCACTCAGAGGCTAGAAAACATAATTCTATCTTCTGCCAGATGTTTTGTACATGTGGCCCACGGTCATGGGTGTGTGTGTGGGGGGGGAGGGTAGCAGGGAATAAGCCAGTGAGAAGAAATGACTCAGGACAATTCGACCTCATGTCAAGAAAAACAAGTGGAAGTGTAGGTCCCTCTTAGCCTGGAATTTCTGAAGTCTTCATTTATTGACTCCTGAGGCTAAAGGTCTGTCTGGTTAAAAGGGGTTGTAATTACTGGTTAAAAGATGCTTAGCAGATCACTTGCCAATCTATCTACCATTTACCGCCCCCCCCCATGACATTTAAAACAAAATCATTTGCGAGCTTTGGCAGACTCAAGACCCTAAGAAAGATCTTCATTTTAAGGGGGAAAAAAAAACAATTGCAAAGAATTAAAAATAGTAGTTCAGGATACATGAAAAAAACCTAAAGTTCACAAAAACTTGGATTACAATATGTACCCCATTTATTTATGGCTGTTTTCATACTACATGGGCAGGGTATAGTAGTAGTCCCAGAGATAAAAATATTTCCTCTCTGGCCCTTTCCATAAAGTTTGGTCTCCATTACTTTTTCTTATTCTACATAAACATTTCAAGACTCCTTAACACTTAAAATTCATGCCCTTTTTTATTATATTCCATTTGTGAAAATTATTTTTTATCTTAAAATTATATCAAGGTGAGACCTCCAAAACATATTTTTTTTCTATTTTTATACAGTACTATATGATTCTCAGACTATCAAAAAAAATAATGGTGCCTCATTCTTCCCAGATGGTTAACACTGTGCACACAGAAGCACTACTACTGGAGAGTTTTTGTTTATTTGTTTTGCTTTGTTTTTACAACTTGAATTTTTACTCTCTTGAATGATAAAAGAAGTGAATTTTGTTTGGAGCTTGTAATTAAAATGCTATTCAGTGAAGGAGGCACCAAGCCCAATTATGCCACATTAAGAATAAATTCTAATTACTGCTATTTCTAGAAGCACCAAGTGATTGAACAATGTGTTTTTGGAGGATATAAAGAATGGTTTAAATAGATCACCCTGGGTATGGCACCACACCCCACGCAGATGACATTAGCAAGCCATCTGTCTCTTAACTGAGAATATATTGCCCAACGAGGATGTTCACTACAAATTGAGAATGTGTTGCCCAAGGAGGCTGCTGCATCCCCCACAGGACTGTGGTAGAGAGCAGATCTCAGAAATGGGGAATCTCAGCCTATATCTTGAGGTGCCACACCCACATCATGTCACTCATCATTGTGGATGGAGATGAGAAGGGCAAAGCCAATGACTGGTTCTCTTACTCTAGCTTCTTCCTAAAGCACAGCTCAAAGGAATATTCTTGTGTACGGAGCTGATTCAGGAGATGGTGCATTGGGGAACAGCAGTCCAGATGTGAGCAGAGTTATTCAAAAAAGGAAGTGTAGTAGTTGCCTTTCTATTGCCGGGACAAAAACATTATAAACAAGGCAACTTATAAAAGAAGTTGTTTGGATGGGCGTATGGTTTCAGGGGGTTAAATCCATGATGGAGGAACAAAGGCATGGTGGTAAGAACAGCTGAAAGTTCACATCACGATCCACAAGCAAAATGTAGAGAGGGTACCCTGGAAATGGCAGTCTTTTGAAACCCCAAAACTAACCCCCTGGTGCCGGAGAATTGTCCGTATTCTGTCAATCATGATTTAAATAAATGCTGATTGGCCATTAGCCAGGATGTATGGGTGGGACAACCAGACAGGAAGTAGAGGCAGAGCAAGGAGAACAGGAGAATTCTGGGAAGCAGGAAGCTCTCTCGGCACTCCTGCCTGGACCACCGAAGAAGCAGGATGTAACCTGCCCCGCTGAGAAAGGTACTGAGCCATGTGGCTGACATAGATAAGAATAATGGGTTAATACAAGCTACAAGAGCTAATAAGAAGCCTGAGCTAATGGGCCAATCAGTTTATATCTAATGCAGACTCTCTGTGTGATTTTCTTTGGGACTTGCCAGCTGTGGGAACCAGACAGGATGGAAACCCCAACCACCAGGCCTTCATGCTACAACCCCCGACCCAGTGACACACCTCCTCCAACGAGAACCATGACTCCTAAATCCTTCCTGAACAGCTCCACCAACTGGGGCCCAAGTATTCAAACATAGGAGCCTATGGGGGACATTCTCATCCAAACCAGCACAGCAAGGAAGGGCAGGCATCCAAGCATATATTCCCACTGTGAAAGATCTGAAATGTAAGTGCAGTGGGAAACTCAGGCATGGGCTCTAGACAGCCTACCTGAGGGGTCAGCTAACTTCCAGAATGTTAATTCTCCAGAGCTGCTGTCCTTCCTGACTGGGGCAGAGCAGTCTTTCCCAGTTTCAGAAGATGTGGCATAGATAACGGCAGGTGGAAGTTGGTCAGCAAGTACTGATTAAGCCGGCCCGGCAGGTTTTAGGTGGGACATTCATTGCAATGCTGTCACCCAGCCATTTGCTATCATGCCCACAAAGAGCTGTTTCCTGCTTCCAGGAAGATGGGAATGGTTGGGGTGGACACAAGCAGAGGCAACCTGCTCTGTGTGACCTTCTCCTACCATCGGAATTCTGCCTCTTCTGCTACTGTGTTGGCTAGGCTTGAAGACAGAAGCTGGCTTGAACTGTACATTGTAACTGAACAGAGTGTACCACAGGACATTGAAGCTATGGTTGAGAAACACTTGTGTATTAGTTACTTTTGTATTGTTGGGATTTAAAAAAAAAAAGTGGCAAAGGAAACTTACAGAAGGAAGCGTTTATTTGGCTTATGGTTCCTTAGGGATAAGACTCTGTCCTGGTAGGAAAATATGGAAGCTGGCAAAGTAAGGTGGCTGAAGCTGGAAGCTGAGAGCCTGTAACTTGAACAGTGAGCAGGAAGCAAAAAGTAAGAACTAGCGATGGCAAGAATCTTTATAAACTCTCAAAGACTATTTCCAGTGACACACATCCTCAACAAGACCACATCTCCTAAACATCCCTAAAGAGTGCTACCAATTGGGAACCAAGAATTCAAATGACAGCCTATGGGGGCCATTTTCTTTCACATCAACATAGCTCAATTCTTGTCTCGGGTGTACAGATGTGAAACCTTGGCATAAATAACTTCTTTTAGATAACCCACTATTTGCGTATAAAATGAGAGTTGGTTTGTTCCCAAAGATGCATTTCTCAACAAACAATAACATACAACCCTTAGAAGGAAAAGAAATTGTGAGATAGTCCAGATATCTTCTACCTCTCACTGGAGCCCACTGGAGCTCAAAGTCCTTATGGGCATGGAGACTGTTAACTGCTTGCATTTAACAAGCACAACCATGCCTGTGCCTTCTGCCTGAGCCCTTTGTTCATGCTGGGCTCTGTCACTGAACATTCTGGAAGCTGCAAAACTTCCAGATATGCTGCTCCAGATTTGTAGGGGAAGGAAGGAGGCACAGTATGTAATTACACACAACAGTCTCAGTAGTTTATCCTTTCAGTTGTTTGAATTAAACTGCAATTGAATCCTAAGTGGCATACCCATATACTCACCAATATATACGTCTCCAGAGATAGTATAAATGAAGCTTGTCCACCCTGGAAAAGGACCAGAGACATTAAAATATTAGTGCACATACTATCGATTTATACATATTTATTGCATATACATTTTGATATTATATGTATGATATAACCATGTATAATAGTAAAAAAAAGAGGAGTTGAGGGTGAAATATTTTTCTTTTAGATACATGTTTTAAGAGTTTAGTTCTGTGAGCTATTTCTTTATACCTATTACATATTTGCATATTTTCTCCTCCCTCACACACACACATGCACACAAGTATACACAAACATACTTCTATACATAACAGACTTAAGGGCCACCCAAAGTAGGCACTCTCCAGTTCACTTTATCAATATATCTATTTGCCAAAAGTATTATTAACAAATTATTTTACTTTCATTTGTGTCTATGAGCAAGGTACCCACAGAAGTCAGAGGGGGAACAACAGATCCCCTGGAGCTGGAGTTACTCACATTTGTGAACTGGATGCTGGAATTCGAACTACTGTCCTCTGATGGAGCAATGAGCACTCTGAACCTCCGAGCCATCAGCCAGCCCACAAATTGTTTCTTACAGCTCTATCACCATGCTATAAGTTATAGCATTCCAGTCTTCATTCATGTTCAACTTGCTATACTTCCAAGTAGGCTGAAGTATGAATAATGATATGAAGGAGTGTTTTTATATTTGGTTGAGTGCTGGTTTTCAGTGAACACATTCTTTTGCTATCTATCCTAAGAGAGTGGACACATCAATAACAGGTGCCACATTCTGAAGGGCTCTAGAGATTGACCTAACTGGGGCATTGACCGAATGAAGAAAAGATACACACACACACACACACACACACACACACACACGCACACGGGTCGGGGGTAATCTGGGATTGGGTGGGCTTGACTCTCAGAGAAGCTGCAAACTATATATATAGTTGTGTGTGTGTGTGTGTCTATATATAATTGTAGCATTTATATACAGTTGAATAGGGAAGCATTGTTATTACATACAGCTGAACAAGGAGCCAGGGTTTATGACATATAGCTGAACAAGGCGGCAGGATTAGCTAGTCTCAGGAGGAGCAGCCTTCAGGTTGGAAACAAGCCAGGGGGAGATGGAAGCTATGCTGGACATTTTCTGCACAAACTCTGAACATTTGCACTTGTAACCAGAGAAGACCTTTGCCAACCCTCTGAGCCTCTCCCAATGAAGATTTTGCCACTCCCATGCTGAGGCACTGAAGTCCTTGACATGGCTGTGCTCCTCTCAACAACAAGCAGGCACTCCAGACTTCACTTGCTCCCTACAAAGGGGGACCTAAAATCTTTAGTGATGATCAGGTTTCAGATGGCCTGTAAGCTCCCTGCAATTGTCCACACAAGTTTCCAAAGAAACAGATCCTGGGATCTGTGGAGCTAACAGCTCGGAATCAGAAACAGCCCATCCTTCGTATGCTTAGAGAAGCAACTGGTTTCCATAGCTATTTATGCATTGTACCCATGACTCAGAAGAGATGCTGTGTTCCCGCTGAGAGAAACAAACCCGGGAATGGCAAGCTCCGAGTAGAGGAAAATATCACTCCATATTCATTCAGTGGAAAGATCAAGATCAAGAAATGGCATTCATCGACAGATGGTGGCCGTTAGACTGGAGTTTCTTTGGGGGTTGGCAATTTGGTGACAAAGTAAAGTGAAAGAAAGAATGGGGAGTGCAGATAGACTCTAAAGGTGTGGTTACGATGGCAAATGGACTGAAATTACAATAGTGGCACAAGAGGAAAAGGAACTGGCAAACTTCAGTATGAATTGAGTCATTAAGAAAATTTGAATGATGGCCAAATAAACATATTTAGTCAGGCTAGGAGAGACCTTTTCCTTCTCCTATTCCACAGTTTCATGGTTTTTTTTTCCAATTTTCTTGTGTGCATATGCATGCTTGTGCGCGTGCAGATACATACACCTGAGAAGCTGCATACATGTGCACATACACATATCGGCCAGAGGTCAAGCTTAGGTGTCGTTCCTCAGGGGCCATCCACTTTGTTGAGACTGGGTCTCTCGCTGGGACCTGAGCCTCACAGATAAGACGCAAGTCCCAGGGATCTGTGTACCTCTGCCTCCCCAGCACTAGCATCTCAAATGCACACCACTATTGCTGATAATCTATAGCCCCATTCTTGTGTGCACAGCAGGGCTCTGCAAGGACCCCTGTTTCTCTCTAATGGATGATCAGCTTTCCTATTCCTATTTAGTCAAATTTAGAATTCTACTTTACAACTAAATCCCTTTCCTCTTAGCATAAAAAGAGTTTGGTCTGAAAATGGTTAACATTTCTTGTTCTAAGTGTAGATAGCTTTATTTCTTTTATCTTGAGAAAAAAGTTAACATGTTATTTTAAGAATAACAAAGCATGGGTCAGCTAAACTGCCAATTTTTCTGTAATTCTCAGAAATACCCCATCATAAACAATGAACAATTTGGTATTTGCACTTTGGGGACTTTTTCCTTTTACGTACTACATATTATTAGCTTCAGAAGTAGAAGAAACTCAATGTTGTCTTTTAAATATTTTTCCATGTGAAAACTCCTCTGTAGGAAAGACTGCAGAGAGTTCGTTCCACTGTCTTGATGTGATTTTGTTCATATACTCAACCCTCCCTTCACAGGTCCAAGGCAGTTAAAAGGTGATTATTTCTAGAACTGCCAAAGCCTCATCACTCTAGGCTGCTCAGTGGAGGTCTCTATTTTGGATCTTTTAAATGATCCCCATCTCGTTTCTCCTTCACTTACTGCGTCACTCTCCAGGCAGACACCTAGTCTGCACTAATCACGTGGGTCTGTTTCCTTTCCTTCAAAAATCCTTCCTTGACAAAACCCAGAAGGACAAAGTGTGTGATTTGAGGAGCCACCAAGTGAGTGTTCTACATGCATTTGCCTGTCTTTGCTCCTTGTTAAGGTAGTTTATTAGGACACACAGTGTAACACAGCTCAGTATAACACAGTTCACATAGCTGGGTGGAAAGCACAGAGCATTAGAGCTAGTGGAACAGGAGCCATGGAGCGATCCCCCGCTATCTTCTTTGTAGAAAGATATCCACCTACACATGCTAATTAGCTTTGCTTCATTTCTAGGGAGCACTGTTTCTCGGGGCTGCCAAAAAGAAAATAAGTGTCAAATAGTATAAATGAATGCAATCCATACGTCTAAGAAAAAAACATATTTTGTTCAAATTTCTCTTTGCTAAAAGTAGGATTGCGTCAGCTAAGGGCTCTCCCCGTGCGATTTTCAGGTCTGTCTTCCTTCTCACTTTTATGTTCTGCACTAGGAATTGATGCCACCCTCCAGCGTGTGTCATTTTCTCAGAGGTCACATAGCCTACATTTTCCTTGTGTCCACAAACATGGTGGCCACCCTACTGTCTCTTTGCAGCTACAAAGATCTTCCCTTCCCTCGGGAAATAACAAATAAAATCTGTTGAGATAAAGCTCATGGTTTTTCGTCTAGTCCCTTAGGACAGTGAAGTCAGCCACACTACAAGTCCTTCAGCCAAACACACAACAAATGTACAACGTGGCTTTTAAATATGTAAATCATTTTCTGTGGCAGGGAGGTTCCTGATTCTTAAAAATATCCCTAGTGAGAGATTTCCTCAGCCTACATTCCTTGGCTTAAGCCAGACCATTTTTCTTCTGTCTTCATTAAGAGTTCATAATTCCAGTAAATTTACAGCTACTCTTATGCATGTATGTGGCAGAAGAAGTAGAAAAACAGGGCCTGCAGACACACACCAAATTTCTAACAGAAGTCAGTTAAATAGAAGAAAGGAAAGAAGGCAATGAGGCTAAGAAGAGACTATACCCATCCCCAGATTTAGGCTTACACCGTTTGCCAGACCCCAAAGCAGCTATGATCCCAAGTGTCTGTATTGGAAGCGTCCACATTCAACTTCCTCAGGCTACTCCCTCACTGTGGACCTGACATCTGCCCCTCTTCTTCAGAATAAACTCTTTTTCAATTTATGCTTTGAAATAATTTCAGACTCATGGAAAATTCTAAAGATACTACAGAGAATTACTATATATTCTCCCAAAGCCAGCACACTATCCCACCTGCTTCATGGCTCTTCTGCCATAATGTAATGTAGGCCATTTCTCTCTCTCTCTCTCTCTCTCTCTCTCTCTCTCTCTCTCTCTCTCACACACACACACACACACACACACACACACTGAACATCTAGCACTTAGGAGGTATTTTAAACAAATTTTAGCTCATTTTCTTTTCCATCTCTTTCCTTTTTACTTTCCTCAACATCTATGTAGGTCAGCACTTCTAATGGGGCTGTGACCTGGGCCTAAAATGAACCCATGTGCCCTAAAACAGCAATCCAAGTGCTCTACTCTTAGATTACAAAATACATGAAGCCAAGAGTGTCAGGGTCACTGTTACCCAAAACATAACCAAGAATTCTGCATATTAGGACTGCCTCCCAAACATTATATACAGGTATAAAAACTGTCCAAAACAAAACAAAACAAAAAACCTACAGTAGCAACAAGAACCCCATGGCACCTAGAAATGAGTATTCCCCTGAATATTGTAGTTTAGAATAGCTGACATTAAGATGGATTTTCTGGCCAGGTGGTGGTGGCACATGCCTTTAATCCCAGCACTCAGGAGGCAGAGACAGGAGGATCTCTGTGACTTCAAGTCCAGCCTGGTTTACATAGTGAGTTCCAGGACAGTCATGGATACACGAAGAAACCCTGTCTCAAAAAACCAAAACAAACAAACACACAAATAAATAAACAGATGGATTTTCTGATCTCAGAGCAACTGACAGCTCACCACAAGACATAAATACAGTGATGGATAATTAATGTCTATCTTATAACTAAAAATAAAGAGCAAGAGGAAGAGAGGTCACTAAAGGCCCACTCATTGGTTGAGTATGGAACAAGGTAGCAGGTGAAAAATCACAGTAACATTGGGCTGGTTATGAAATCACATCTCAACAGTCACTGCCTAATGGATCTTAAAAGGTTATATAAACTCTCTGTGCCTCAGTTTCCTCATCTGAAAAACTAGGACAATCACACTGGCCTATGGGATTAGGTGGACTGTAGATGTTAGCACAGGGAGAGCTCTAGAATAGTTCTGACAAACAGTAAGTTATGAGCATTAGCATTACAACAGAATGATTCATTGAGCTGTTCAACCGAAGACGTGTTTGACACTCCTTGCCCTTGAGTGAGCCTCCGAGCTTCCTACCTCCATTCCTTTCTCCCTCCCTTCCTTTTTTCCTTCCTCCTTCCCTCTTTCTTTCTGTTTTAGACAGAGTCTCACTAGGTAGCTCAGGCTGGCTTCAAATTCCCTGTCTAGCCTAGGCTAACTCCACACTCCTTGAAGATTCTTCCTGCCTCTGCCTCTTGAATGCTGGCATTAAAGGCATGCACCACCACATTTCTTAAATGTAGTTCTATATCCATGCATTAAAACAAGTTTCATCAAAGGACATAACATTTCAGTTCAATAGTACAAGTTCAAGATACTTATTTTTATAATATGGTACTAAAATCACTAACTGCAAATTCTCAAAAAAATGTTCCGTTTGGGGCTCTGAGATGGCTCAGTGGCTAAGAATACCTTTGCTCTTATGGAAAACCCAGGTTCAGTTCCCAGCACCCACACAGTGGCTCCAATTCCAGGGGATCCAATGCTTTTTTCTGATGTCTATAGGTACTAGGTACACATACATACATACAGTCAAAACACTCATATATGTGAGATAAAACAAAAAATTCTATGCTAGGTATGGTAGAGTAATCTTTAATCCCAGCACTTGGGAGGCAGAGGCAGGTGGATCTCTGGTGGATCTCTGTGAGTTGGAGGCCAACCTGGTCTACATAGTGAGTTCCAGGACAGTCAGAGATACATTGTAAGATTCTGCCTAAAAAATTCATCTGTTTAAATCATTAAAATAACTGTAAGTAATGTGTTAAGTATCTCCATTTAGTCATTCTACAATGTATCTGTACTTTAAAACACCATGTTGCACAGAAAGAAGTAATACTAATTTACTTGCCAATTGAAAATAATTTTAAAATGAGAGGCTGGGGATGTGGCTCAGTAGCAGAACAGGCACATGTCTCCGGGTTCCAACCCCACCATGGCAAAGAAAAATATTTAAAAAGAAAACTAATTCCAGAAAAGTAAACACACCAACACAAAAGACAAGCAAGAAAACACCTGGTAGCCTAGAGAACATTTTCATGACCTTTGATTTGGCAGTGATGATTAAAGAAGCCACAGAGTGCACTAACCACTAAGGAGCAATTTGTATACCCAGGAAAAATTTTATTTATTCCAGTATAGAAATAGAACAGAAAAATGAGAGGTAGAAAGGAGAAGATATTTATAATGCAAATGATGATGACTAGAACTCAGAACATACAGAGTTGCTACAAATCAATATGGAAAGGACATACGGCTTGCTCAAAGTAAAACAATATAAATTTTTTTGCTGGATAAGTTTACAGCTGCCTCAGATTCATGTTTATCAGTGCTTGGAGGACTAATTGATTTATATCCATAACTTTTAAATGTATATCACAACTTTAAGGAACTCTGAGATCAAGTATTCTAATGCACTACTAACTAAGCACTTTGCCAAGCTCTCTACTTAGTAATAGTGCATTAGAATACTTAATTCACTTCAGTTAACAAGCAAGACAATCCCTTACAGACATGCCAGGGGACAAGTTGAGTATTGGATACAGTGAACAAAATATTACAATTTCTCTTTTTTTTTTTTTTTTTGTAGCTTTGGAGCCTGTCCTGGAACTAGCTCTTGTAGACCAGGCTGACCTTGAACTCACAGAGATCTGCCTGTCTTTGCTGGGATTAAAGGCACATGCCACCACCACCTGGCCAGCCTCTCTTTAACAGCTCCTCCCAATGTACAATTCTACATGCATTATTCGAGTTTGGGGCTCTTCCCTAACAACAAAGACACTTTAAGAAGACAGGCTAAGAATTCTGAGACACCTCCCATCATGTGTTTCTCTAGGCTTTTTCAAATCATTAAAAGCATCACAATGAGTTGGGGATGTGGCTCAATGGTAAAGCATTTGTCTATCATCCATGAAGTTCAGGGTTCGAGCCTCAGTATGAAAAAACGTTGTAAATTAGAATGAATGGGAATCGCTACTTATTTTTTAACCACTGGCCATATGAAAACCGGGTTACACATTGCACAGAGGCAGAAGTTGTATTGTGATTGTTCTAATTTCATGTCTGTTGCTGTGATAAAATACCCTGACCAAAAGCAATTTGGGGGGAAAAGGGTTTATTTGACTTACAAGTCCATCATTTCAGGGAAGTTGCATAGGCAGGAGCTTAAAAGCCTAGTCTCATCACACCCAGTCAAGACAAAAGACAAATAAATACACTTATGCTGCCTGCCTGCCTCTTTGCTTGTTTGTTTGCTTGCTTGCCTTGAGCTAGTTTTCTTTGTTCTTACAAAGTTCATGGCCCAGGCCATGAAATGGTGCTGCTCACATTTGGGATGGGTCTTTTCTCTTCAGTTATCAATCAAGACAATCCCTCACAGACATGCCCACAGACCAGCTGGATCTAGATAGTTTATCATTGAGACACTTTTCCCAGGTGACTGCAGGTTGTGGCATGTTGACAATTAACTTTCTAGGATTGCTCCTTCCCCTCCAGGAGCCACATAGGCTGAGGACCAAGCCTTCACTACACAGGTTAAAACCATAGAACACACCATCTCAAGAGCCTTGATTTACTCAGACCTGCAAAGTCCCCCTGCTTTTTTTTTTTTTTAGACAGTCTTGAGTAGCTCAGGCTGGCCTTGCATTCACTATGTAGGTGAGATGCCCTTGAACTCCTAATCCTCCTGCTACTGTGTCTACCTCCTGACTACCATGATTACAGGTCTATATTAACACACATGTCACTTTTTTGCTGTCATTTTGACAGCAGGGTTTCATGTAACCTAGACAGGCCTCAAGTTTCCTATTGAGCCAAGGATGACCTTTAACCTGCTTACACTTGCTAGGATCTGGAATTATAAGCGAGCTCCACCATACATATCTGCAAAGTCTCCCTTGCCATGTAACACAGTTTCAGGTCCTGAGAGTTAGTACATGAACATCCTGAGGGAGGGAGGACATTGTTCTGCCTACCAGAGTGGTACACTATCTGGAGATAGTTCTGCTATCGATTTATCTACACCATGAAGAAAAGCTATAAAAGAAGGAAAAAGTTCACTAAATGAAAAAATTTTCAGACTATAACAGTTTTTCATAATTAATATTCCAAACCATGATTTAAAGTACCCAGAAGCACAGATGCTATGTAGAAAGGTGGAAAAAATAAATAGTCAGTAGAAAAACAGGTCCTGAAGAGCAGAAAGTATAAATTTCTTGGGAAAGATTGATATTTTCCTAGAAATGCAAATTTATGTCTTTCATGATGAATGATAACAATATTGTCGGCACATCAATTTACAGCAAGAAAAATCAGATTGCCTTGCAAGATATGCTAAAAGTCACCATGCAAAAAATGAACCCTACTAATTCTTATTTTAGCCAAGATCTAATGGGGAAAATGTGTGGCCAATGCAAAAGAAATGTAGTACTGTCAAAAACTCGACAGATTGGATTCTTTGTAAATGATGCATCGTCAGGCCCAATTCCTGATATCAACTGTCTTCCAAATCACCACTGCATGAAACATCTGTTTTCTGCGAGATTAGCACAATCCAACAGAAACGTGCCTAGCCCAAAGGAAAGAACAAGATGGTAAAAATTGATTCTAATGCTATTTATGGGAAAGAATTCCGATAAAACCTGGTGGGTTCAGGAAGAATGTATCCAGGCTCTTCCTTAACTATGTTTCCCTTGGGACACAGGCATTTTCTTGGTATCAGAGGTGGTATGGTAGCAATGCGTGCTTCCATTTCTATCCAATTAGTCTGTTAATGCCACAACCAAGTCAACATTAACTTAGACTGCTTATGCCAGAAGCCAAACACAACCCAGACGTCCACGTCAAATCATTTTACCATGAGGAATAACACCATCAAATATGATAAACTAAACATGCATGGGACACAGCCAATGGACCACACATTTCAAGGGATATTTGGTGTAATACAGCATCTAAATAAAATGAATTTAGACAGTTCTTGGAGCTGTAATGGAATTTGACCTAGAAAAATGGTAACAAAGAAGAGAGATGAGGTAACCTTGATTTAAGCAACTTCATAATAAAATACAAGCTGCATAATATGGTACCTAGTATGTCTGAACATAGGCAGCCAATATCACTGAAACTGCAAATAAGTAAGTAGCTTTGATTATCCAATTAGTTGTGTGTCCGACAGCAGACAGGAAAGGTGTCAAGCTTCTGGATTTCTCGCCTATGCAATCTTTTCTAATTTAAACATAAAGTTCCTAGAAGACCATGCAAAAGTTTGAATTCCCAAGAAAGCAGCTGCTTGGGCTTTGATTTGATTTTTTAATTCTGACATGGCTACCAAATTCCAGAACCCATCATACCTTTAGGAATAGGCTGGGAATGCTTTGCTCCTTGGTCCAACTTGAAGTCCAGATATAAGGTAGGTGTGCGTGTGTAAACCTTAGACTGAAAAGAAAAAGGAAACATCAATAGTTTTCCAAGAGTAAGTTTCTTTTAAAAATATTTATTGTGTATGTATGCTCTCTCTCTCCATCTCTCTCTGTCTCTGTGTGTGTGTGTGTACATGTGAGAGCACGTGTTTGCCACAGCATGTGTGCGGAGGTCAGAGGACAACGTCAGGTGCTGGGCCTCAACTTCCACTTCCACCTTGCTTAAGAAAGGATCTCTCTTTTTTTGTTGCTGTTCTAGATACTCTAGGCTAGCTGGCCCTCAAGCTTCCAGGACATTCTCTTTTGTCCACCTCCCGTCCTAGCACAAGAATATTTGGATGACTGACATGTGCTACTGGGGCTGGCTCTTATATGGATTTTGGGGATCCAAACTCAAGTTGCCAGGTGCGCATGGCAAGCACCTTTATCTGCTAGGCCATTTCCTTGGCCCCAGGATAAGACACCTTCCTTCAGCTGAGCCTTTCTGTAGTAGGCCTGGGCCTGGACCCCTTATATTTACACTTCCTCCTGGCTTTACAATATAAACAGCAAGATAATTTCAATATGTCATTTATCTCCTTATAGCTCCAAGGGCCCAGCGTTAGGATTTTTATTACCCTATAACTGTTCCAATTTTGTCATTTTTAGCCTTATAGTTGATATGGAATGTCATCTCATGCCCAACTGCATGTTTATCTGACCAGACTTGATAAAGCAATTTTCATTTTGAAATTCGAACAAGGGATCTGTATATTACTTTTCCTCATTAGATCCTTTTGCATTTGGGGGAGCTGGTTGGCCACTGCTGGTTAACAAAAGCTCAACCCCAAAGTAAAAGAAACATCTTCAGGTTTTCTAGTATAAACAGTGGTTTTCATTTCATTAACAGCTCAGTAGAGCTGGTAATTCAATACGATGCCATCCTGAATTGTGGGCACAGGTTTAAGTCTAACAGATTAATACTTGCTGTAAACTTTACGATGTCTCATTGCTCACCCAAAGCTCCAGTGACTATTAGATTTTATTTTATTTTTTACTTAAAAATACACATGAAAGGGAAAGAATGTATAATGCTGAGCTTGTCAAAGCATGTAGTGACTGGCAGGTTTCATACATTGCTGCTGGGACTACAATTTAGTGTAAACACTTAAAAAATACTTGTTGACATGTAGCTCAGATGAATATATGAGCAACTTTAGACCCAACAATTCCACTCGTAAGTGTATTCCCAGCAGAAATGTTCACCAGAAGATGCATACAGGAATCTTAATAGCCCAATAGCCCCAACCAGAAAATATCAACATCAGGACCACTTTCCACAAATATGTAAGAACAGATTAGAGAAATGGATTATAATGTAATTTAACAGTAAGGATAATAAATAAACCTAACCATATGCAACAACTCAGAGGCATCAAATAAGCATAAAATTGAACAAATGAAGGCAGATTCCATACCTATAAACTTTAAAACAAGGCAAAATTAGAATGTGATGTCAGAAGTCAGGAAAAGTAGTTGAGAAGGTTAACTGGAATTATAAGAAGGAGCTGCAAACAAGAAGAAAAACACCAAGATCCCAAGGGAACTGTAACATTCTGCTGTTTGGTCTGGCTCCTTATATTATGGATATGTTTACTTGGTAAAAATTCTCCAAGCTGTATTCTTGATTTGTGCACTTTTCTGCATATAAACATCATGCTCATAAAAAACCTCATATTAAAAACATACATTTGTAAATAGACATAAGGAGAATCCAGAGTCCAGAAATTTTCAGTACCTTTGATAAGGATGTGATTTTGGAGAGCTAATTATGGAAACTACATGTGGACATTTCTGCTTTTCCAACACTAAATCTCCAGAACCAGTTCACAATGTCTGTCATAAGCAGGCGTTTAATAGATCTTGATTGAAAGATGTTTCACAATGGAAAATACCAAGTGTAACCATGCAGTCATTGACATTACACATAAGGGATTCATTAATATCTTTACCTATATGTAGCCACCTGCCTGTCTTCAGGACAAATGAATTTGGTATGGTCAAAGAATATGTTTATGTATCAAATTAGAATTAATGAGTCATGAGAACAAGGGATTTTTTTCTCTCTCTCCTGTGAATGTCTCCTATAGGAGCCTCAGGCTTTCAGATATTCTGATTTTACATGGTGTGAAAGGTCAAACTATATTCATTCAGCTTCAAAGACTGGAAGAACAAATTCCCCTTTACACACGTAAATGAAACCAGAAAGCCCCGTGACATAGAGCGCAACTTGAAGCTAAAGATTTACAACCAATCTGAAGAGTTTGATGTATACATGAAACAAGGGCAGCACACGAGGGACACCAGATCCGGTAGTCTAGGGTCATTAGGTGTGTAAGGCACCATCTGGAAAGAGGCCGTTTTCAGCCTAAAAGACTTCTAAAGTTACCGCTTAAGGGATCAGGGGTGAAGTTCGCATAGTATCAGATGGCTCCGCTGCTCAGGCAGTACTGAATGAACTCTTTCAAAAGTTCCTAGTTTAAGTAACTTTCCCAAACCCTGCCACGGTAAGCAGATTCAGCAGCCCTACACAACCTACAGCAAGGAGATTAATCGCAAAGAGATGTTTGGTTGAATTTTCACTAGCATGCTCCCAGGATGCGGGCATCTTGAGCTGGGAGGCAGTGTTGTTTAGTATTGCTTTGCCCTGGTCATTAGCAAAGTGTGGCTCTTCTTTGGGTTGCATTCACTCATCAGACACCCTTATGGGGAGACTTGGCTGGAGTTTACATCTATTCAGGACTTAAAGTTCACCACTAGAAAATGAATATCCTTCTCCATACTGTAACTGTTAAATTTCCCCCTCGGATTTTGGAGATTAAGGCTGCAGAGAAGAGAGAATGTGGCAACTACAGGTGCGGGCAGGTATGGAGAGCCACTAGCTAACATGCTGTGTTCTCACCCTCAAGTTTACTCAGTAACTTTGCCCTGAGTAAATGGCTGGCTCATTTTCTTGCTTCCTGACTTCTAGCATTGCAACATAATACATTCTACAAGAAAACAGCATTTTACCTCTCCAAAATGCAACTACATAGATGCATGCAAACATGAACACACACACACACACACACACACACACACACACACACACACACACAGTGTTTCGTATTCACTATATGAATTCATTTGAAAATTTTGAATAGGAGTCAGAGAGGCTTTGCAAAGCCACACGCATCCTATTACTTTACAGTGAGGAAAGGACTAAAGGAAAATTTCGTATTCACTCTAGAGGTGCTTTTGGCAAGTCTAAAATGCAATTTCCATTCTAAAATTCTTTCGTATTGAAAATTGGATGAAGAATATCAATATAACACACTGTGAACAACTAATTGCCCATTCACCCAAACTTAAATGCGTATTTTTAATTCTACAATTCCCATGAGTGTGTATATGTACACATATATATCCATACACAGAGGTGTGTGTGTGTGTGTGTGTGTGTGTGTGTGTGTGTGTGTGTGTGTATGTGTGCTGAAAGCAAGTAGTCCTGTTTTTTAATGTCTCATCTCTCTGGGAACTCAGTTAAAACAGCAAATGTAAATTGTGTTTATTTAGCTTCGAGACAGTAATGGCAACCTCAAATGCACTTTAAGAAAATCTGCATTTACTGTTTTTGTTACACACCAATAGGCTGATTGTGTCCTTATGGTCTGGATTGTGTATTTTTATGTGCAACACCGAAACATGAATAATTACTTCAAGTATTGAGAACTCAACTAGATCATATTCTTTCTCTCTAATTAAAACTGGACTATTTGTCATGTGACTTCAGTAGAATTAAGATAAACTAGTCTGTGAAAAACTGAATAAAATGCCTGAATAGACTTCAGCAGGAACACAGCAAATGTGCTTCAAGCCCATCAGTGAAATTGTTTGCTTTTATCTCTTTTTTTCTACTTGGTTTCAATTACCAGTGCCCAGTAAAGCACAGAAGCCCAAAGCTATTCCTCTTCTTCTGTTCTTTTTACTTCATAATTCTTGGTTGAAAATGTTTGCAAAATGTTTAGCCTTGTATCATTTAAAATCTTATTGTTCAAGAGTCAAGCAAGGAAGCTTCTAGAACATAAGCAATATATCGTAAGAGGTTAAGGGTGAATTTTCCTAATCTACAACAGGGGTACTGCCAATTCAGAGGGGGTGGTCTTCTCTCTATATGTAAACATGTCAGAACTAAATCCCTAATGAGACTCACGCAATGCTCCTATAATGAGTCCTAAACAACCAAGACAAAACAAGGCCTGTTAAACCACTTCCTTCCAAAACCCAACTACCTTCATTTTCCATCCTTCAAAGACTTCGCACTTAGTCCTGGCTTTTAGTATTGTACCCTTGTCAGGCTGACTTCCTTCCTCTACTTTTATTTATAAATCTGATCTTAATTAGGAGATGGAAATTACTCCCATATGGAAGCCATGTGCTTAAAAACATTTTCCCAGGATAGGGAGAGTGCTATGTCTCTCTCTGTGAGTGTGGCAAAGTAGCCTCCATTTCCCCACTGTTTCTTCCACATTTGATGACTATTCATTCCTGAGTGTTCATCCCCCTCCCACCATGCTGCCTGGCCTTCACTGAAAACAAGTGACAGAGATCTAACGTCACATGAAAAAGCTGTAATAAATGTGCTCACAATTCTTTCAGGGAATTATCGTGTGAGTTTTCAAAAGAACGCATCAAATGTATCAATGGGACCATAATAGCTCAAGAAAGTGAATTATTCTAAGTATCTGCATGAGGGACTAGCATTCTCCAATACTATGTAAGAGAAGCAAGCAGAATTGTTACTGTCCTAGGCCCTCATCATTCTCTTGGGCCATCCTCCTAGTGCTGGCTATTGTGCTTTGTGTGTTGTTGTTGTATGTGAATGGCATTGCTAGCTTATCATGAATGTTATTGTATGTAAACCCCATACCTGACTGTTTCCTTTACAGAAATTATGGGTCTTCAGAGCTTAAAGAAAATTGTCAACATAATTATCTAATTAGACATCTTTTTTTTCTTTCTTTTCTTTTCTTTTTTTTCTGAAAATATACACTGCTAGTCAGTGTCTGCTCTAGGTTTGGCAATTTTGCTACTCTCCAGAGCAGTTTTGAAACTCTATACTTTCCCCATCTAATCTGCTATTAGAGTATTATATATGCCAACAGATTCCTGTTTGTACATTTATATTTCCCCCTCATTATAAACATAAAGGAGAAGAATTAATTGCTGAAGAAGAAAAACATAAAAACAAAATAACCTGCCTAAAAATTTTTGAAGTGTATGTGTGTAACTCAGAAAAAAAAACAAGCTTAATGAGAATGTCTCTGAAGCACAAATATATATTTTTTAATTGGGATAAAGCATCATTTCCTTCATTTCTTATAGTAACTGGCTTACTTTCAACTAAATCATCTATTGTTAAGGCATTTGGAAGCACCTGTCAAAACAGCACCCATTTCCTTAAACACTGAGTGGCTTGGTTAGTAATTTAAAAGGCAGAAATTGCTATCATCACACTCTTTCAATTTGACAATTAGTTTGGATGATATTATCAATTTAACAAAGAATACTAAGTATTGTTAATATAAGAATAACTATATTGAACACATACTCTGTATGTGTGCATACATATTTTTCTTTTCATCAACTGAGCATCAGGCACTAAATAGGGGTTTCATGTTTATGAGGTAGGTCACTTGTACTTCCCTTTTTAAAGAAAAACATTTTGCAGATTTATTTATTTTACTTTATTTATGTGCACCTCTTAAGCACCTTGTATCCAAAAAGGTCAAAAGAGAGAATTGTGTTCCCTGGAACTAGAATTAGAGATGACTGTGAACTACCATGTGGTTCTGGGAATCAAACTTGGGCCTTCTACAAGAGCAGCCAGTGCTCTTAACTGACGTGTGATCTCTCCAGCCCCATAATTCCCTTTTAACAAACTGTGTACTCATTAATATATTGTTTTCTCTTGTTAACCTATTAATTCCTTCTTTCAAAATTACTAATTGAGGACCTATAACACACACTCTCTTTCTTCTTTACCCTCCCTCTCCTCTCATTGCTGCTAAGGATCAAACTCAGAGCCTTGTACACACTAGGCAAGCTCTCCAGCATGGAGCTACATCCTCAAATGATAATCTATAATATTTTTATGGTTATTAAGTTTCTACATATACTTGGCTCAATCTTGGGTAGATTTCTTTTTCTGTGGGCAACATGGAGACATCTCAGTGGAGAAGTCCAAGTGTGAATCTACTAGCTTAGGCACCTAAGTAACAGAAGATCACTTAGAACACAAGGAGCTTGTAGAATCTTCTAGTATATCTCTCTCATGGCTATCCAAGCTCCCTGCCTCCACCTGGAGATCCATACTTCTAAGGTTTGAGGAAATGATAAGTAGATTTTTCCATCTTATTTAAAATAAACTCCCAACTCATTGTTGCCTTCTGTCTCCAATCCAAAAAGCACTCTGATTTCTGAATTCTTGATTGTACAATTCTGGATACATAGCAGCAGAGATTAGTTTCCATCCTCACTGCCAAAATACTGTGGGGAGGACTAAAACTCTGTAATCTTAGTTGACATATACATGACGTGCTACATAGAAAGAAGACTAGGAACTCTTTGTCTATGTACCACTATCTCTGCAGGATGGGAATTGGGGATGACCAGAAAGCAATCTAACCTCTATCAACAATAAAGGATTCTAGACACATTTAAGCATCAAGCTTCTTAACTGTCTGAGAATGTGGGACACAGTGAAATTTTCCTTTGCTGTAGTCTACATAGCATCATCTTCCAATTAGCCTTCCTTTAATCAACAGCAGCGCTCTATCTCTTCTCCTCACCTTTTATTTCTGGGAAAGGGAGTGCAGAGAGGACGACTAAAGGGAACGAGAATGAAGATGTTGATGAAACTCATAGACCTGCAGGTTAACCAGGAACAGGTGGTTCACTGTGAAACTGGAGTTCGATTTCTTCACTCTTGCAGTCAGCATCCTTCCCCCAAAGATGCAGATGTCCCAGTATCTTGGAAATTTAATCCCAGACAAAGAGAAAAAAAGCTCCATCATCTGAAAAAATAATCCACAGCCCAATAAAAGTAACAGTATAAAGAAACCACAAGTGGCTCCTATAGCTGCCAAGAAGAAGACTTCCTATTCTTTGTCTCCAGTCCAGAGGCAATAAGTTCCAAAATTGAGTCAGCAAGTTTATTATCCAATGCTAAAATATTCCTTAGGGGGCACTATGATATTTTTTTAATCTGTACTAGCTCCATTTGGTATTTACTAAAATATTTTAAGAGTTCTTGCAAGAAAGTGCATCAAGATCTAACATGAGAAAATATTTGGCAAAGATAAGCTTTCATGGAGCTCGGGAACTAATACCTTTGTGTAGATAAGATCCCTCATTGTAAGATAAAGAGGAAATGTATCATGGCACAAGCCTCTCTCCTCTGTGATTGTTTGAGGACATTCAGATACAGACAGCCAGGAGTGGGTGCATGTGCAGATATCTGCCAAAAGCTACCATTTTGATATAGAAGGAGAGAGATCTTCAGTTTTAAGCTTTGCTCCATAGAAATTAGTAAAAAGTAGAGTCAAGCCCAACAAATTCATGCACAAGGGTTGAATGGTGTGACAGGGATGGAGATGTTCACATAAAATGAGGCAAAATTCAGGAACCATGATTTGGGGTCAAGTCCCTTTTTTGCAATGAGCTGTGTGATCTTGGGGAACACTTTGTGCCTGGCTGGATTACAACTTTGTCATCCACAAAGTAATGAAATTTGAGAACTGATTTCATGGGTTTATTTTTGCCTGGCATTTGGATTCAAATGAAGAGTACAGGAGAAGGGGATTAGAATAGGACTTGGTTGGCTTGGAGAAGCATTGAACTAAATCAGGAATTTTAGACTGGCTGCCATAAGAAGTTCATTCAAATTCTCTAGCACTCTATCACAACAATGGGAAAGCTGAATGAATGGACATGGTCCTATTTGGCTATCACACAAATGGGGCAGCCATGACCCCATCCCCCACACATTGAGCTAAAATAACCTCCCATGTTGTAAGCTAAGACCAATATCCACTTGTGCCTAACTCAAATGTCAAATAGCTTTAAAGGTGTTCTGAATAAGCATTTACGGTCGTCTGGAACCTACCTATTTTATGTGCAGCACAACTATCCCCGATATCTGCTGTCCAAAGTGTGCCCAACAACTGCTAGCTGGTAGCAAGATCAACCATGTACCTTTAGCTCTTAAAGCTCCAAACTGCTGTAGAACTTCAGATCTAAATGCTCTACCCAACTGAAGAGTGACATCATTTACCCATGTAAGTTCCCTTTCTGCTTTTTATCACTTATCCAGGAAATCTCTTGTTCTATTTCCCTTCTAGGTGATGGCCTCATGCCACTGTCCCTGGAAAGTTTCAAATTGGAAAGGACTTTCCAAAGAACATAAGTTAAATCAAGATTAAAAGAGCTGACAACAAAGTAGTCGGAATATAGCCCAATACACTTGTCACTTAGCCACTTACAGATATTGACCACATGAAATGTGGCAGACTATAATGAGTGTTAAAATGTTCATATCCCTTGAGCTTTTGATGGTTCTAATAAAATGTCCCAAGTAAAGATTTATACCTCAAGAAAAATGATTAGTTATTGTAGCATTGCTTATGACAAGAAACATTTATATGTGATATTTTTTTAAATATCAAGAAGAGGTTCAGAGAGTAAGGTCATACATGTATAGTATATTACTCAAATATTGAATTTGATATAACATTCTTAAAAGTGAAGAGGTGGCTGATAACATTATTTGCCAAGTCTTTTCTTGTTTAAAAAAGTTTCCATACAATATATTTTGATCATATTCTTCCCCCTCTCTTAACTTCTCCTAGATCCTCTCCAACCTCCCTACCCACCCATCTTCATCATAATTTTTCTCTATCTATAGCAAAAAGGAAAAAAACCAAAAAAATCAAAATCAAAACAAAAAATAAGACAGAAAATACTAAAACAAACAAACAAAAAAGCACACACAAAAAATATGGAACCATACCCTTTGTGTTAGCCAGCTATTCCTGGGTACATGGCCTGCCAATCAATTGAAGTAAATAGATTTCTTCTTTCCCAGCAGCTATTAAATGCAAGTAGCTTCTTGGTAAGGGTTTAAAAATTAGGAAATTTTTAAGATGCAGGCTACTTTCATTATGAGCTCTGATTTAGACCTTTGTGCTTCATAAGCATATTAAGGTGTTAGCCATTTTCATTTCACTAGAGCTTTTGGTCAATAAAATCTGTCACCAGGTAACGCCTTGTGATAGGGAATGTGGCGAGCAGAAAGATACAGATAAGAGGAAAGAAGCCAACCTTTAGTAAGTACACTCTGTGCTGCTATATTCAAATAACTCAGAGACTACATAATAGCATTTCCATTTGGCAGATGAAAAAATAAAGGCTGAAAATCACTTAAAATAATCTTTCCTGGGTTAAAGATTCTAAAATGGCAGAAGTGAGGTCTGAACACACAGTCCGTACTCTTTTGCGTCTATCATATTATTGGCAGATTGGCTCTATAATTCTAGGTATAGTTTTGATAATGCAACAATCCAATTTTCCACGTGTGGTAGGACTCCCTAGAATCCTTCCAGCCACCCAAACCAGGGTACATGATTCCCATCTATCAATGAGAACTTCTGTCCTGTATTATTTGGTTATAATCAATGGAGGAGGGGAAGTAATAAAGCCCTTGAAGTCTTGGATTCAAGCCATCAGTCTTATCCACATTTGACTAGAAAAGAAGATGTTTACATTCCCATCCACTCACCTCCACACTCTGTCTTAACTCATTCTAAACTGAGAAGGGAAAGAAAACAAGTACCCTCTTTTGGTCTTTTCAGCCCTCTCTGTTTGATATCTATCAAATCCCAGGCCCTTCTCAATGCACTTCTTTTACCTGGCTGACCGAGAATCTGTCAGCTACAGCGAGTACAAATATCTAGTGATGCTCACCAGAAACCCTTGCTCAAACCCACTTTTAGACAGATAAGTACCAGATGGCCTCAAATCAGTATCTCAGCCAAGTTTTGTTAGTTAGTCCATGACATTCAAAGTCTCCCATGATAGAAAATGATGTTGGCAAGTATTGATTTCTGAAACGCAGCTACGCCACTGCCATGAAAGGAGGCTAACTGGGGGAAGGAGGAATCCAGAAAGACAGAACTGGCAGGAAGCTCACTGGTGAGGATGGAATGAGGCAGTCTGTAAGACCCTCTAAGGGACTAGGGATGTAGCTCAGTTGATAGAGTGCTTGTCTAGCAAAAACAAAATTCCAGCATAGCATAAAACTGGGTGTAGAGGTGGATATCAGTAATCCAAACATGCAGAAAGCAGTGTGGGAGATCAGGAGCTTGAGGTTGTCTTTGGTTGTGTGGGGAATTCAAGTACAGTACAGAAGCCTTGGCCTCAAAAAAAAAGAAAGAAAGAAAGAAAAGAAAAGAGAGGGGGAGGAAAGGAGAAGGGAAGAAGAGAACAGGAAAGAAAAGAAGAAAAGCTGGTACCAAAATGGTGGGAAGGCAGAGAAATGACGGCTATTTTCATCCTCATTTATACAACCTAGTTCTTCCTCTTTCTTGGGGAACACTCGTTTGTAATTAGAGACTCATGGAAGAAAGTCAGGATGATGAAGCCAACATTCATGGCATAGAGTAAAGATGAGAAGAAAACAAACCAGACTCAGGTGTTTGAAGGCTGTAGAGGAAAGAGTCTGGCTGCAGAATTCAGATTGCCTTCTCTTTAAAAAGAAACATTGAGATCTCTTGAGTTACTATTTATAGTTGGTCCAAAAAAAAAAAAACCTTCTGCACATCATAATGCTAATCCTGACTGTTTATATGGAAAGAGAACAGGGGACTTCTAATATTTCAAGAGAAAGGCGAACTTTCATTGTTCTCGTCCCCAATGATCCTGGACAAGCTAGACATCAATCAACTTATGCTGTACCCCATGTGGAATAGCTATACTCTCAACATGAAAGACTCATACACATAAAAGCAAATTGCCAGGAAGCAAAAGATTATAAAGTAACCTTTTTTTCATGCTTAAAACAACAAATGTGTATTCTGAACATTAGTTTAACACTGTCTCACATGTGCTACAGAAGCATCCTTCATTGTGCTGCCCCCATCCTTCTTGAGTATGAAAGCAAAGATGCCGTGTGTGTGTACGTCCAAATTTGTGAGGGTGTGGATGGCTAAGCATGCATGCAGAGGCCAGGGGTCAACACTGGGTGTCTTCCTAAACTGCCCCCCCACATTGTTTTGTGAGACAGGGGGTCTCACTGAAACTAGAGCTCACTAATACAGCTAAATTGGCTGACCAGCAAATCCCGTGGATCCTCCTGCCTCTGCCTTCTCAGTGCTGGGATTCAAGGTGCATTTCTTTTGAAGATCCATTTTTATTGGGGGAAGATGTTATACAATCCCCCTGGAGCTGGATTTACAAGTGATTGCAAGCCTCCCAACATGGGTCCTGGGAAGTGAACCCCTGCAAGAGGAGTATGCACTCTTAACTGCCAAGCCACCTCTGGAGCCCCATGCCCAGTTTGTTTGTTTTGAGTACTAGGAGATCAAACTCAGGTCCTTAGGCTTGTGCAGCAAGCACTTTAACACCTGAGCTATCTCCCCATACTTGTCTGCCAGGACAGCTTTCTCTTTTTGACTTTTTCCTGCCTTGCTCGACCCTTACATTGGTCTGAGCCCCCTACTCTGCCTTCCCATGAACCCCATTCACGAGTCTGCAAGATCATCACGGTATACTCAGCAGTAGACGTGCCTGGCCCGTCCAGTGCGCCCTTCCAGCTCCTTGATTTTGTCACCTTTCCCCGTCTCCCAGCACCTTCATAAGGCTTATACAGTGGCCCATAGCACATGCTAACTGAGAGCTCGGTGTATTTTTCTGGGGAATCCTTTTTCATTTCCCATGGATGATTTTGGAAGACCTTCCGGGAATGGCAGGTGTGTTCTTTTTCCCCCTCTCATTTTTCTAAGCTAAAAGAACACCCCTGGATCTGCAGGAGATGCTGAAAAGGACTCCCTGTGGTTTTACAACCACAACATGCTCCTCTTCATAAAAATACAATAGCAACTTCAGTGCTTTACAGCACATTGGAGTTGGATTTTTAAAATATTTGAAGTGCTTATTCCCTATCCATAGTAGTAATTTTTTAAAGACTGATTAAGGTATAAACAACGTATCATTAAAGTCTAATGCTTCAAGTCAACAGCATTCTATCTGGTACTGAATTTGACTGATCACATTTAGTATGTTTGTCAATCAACTGACAACGTACTCTGATCAAAATGAAATGCTGTGTTCATAGCTATTCACTTAGCTTTACATAGTAGCATACACTTCAGCTTTTACTGCATCATGCAGGAGCCTGAAAACAACTTTTTGAAGCTGCCCTGTATTTGTTGACTGTAGTTGAAAAATATTTAATATGCTCCTGAGGAAAGACTTATTACATCCTAAAAATACAAGCCTTGACAGCGATAGGAATGAGCACAATGATATGATAACATATCCACTCACCTTTATGAAAGGTGATATCTTGGTTCTTTATAGCATTTATTAGGCTTTTAGCCTAAATTTCCTTGCAAATTTATAATCCTCACCAGTAGGGCTAAGGATATATGAATGGTACAGAATGTAACTTCTGCCTTAAAATGTACCTATCTATTCTTCTGTTGCTGGCAGAACAGGGCTTGTCAACACTGATGGAATGCACTTCCTAGGTGATTAGGTCAGCAGGGGCATCTTGAAGAAATAAGAACATCTGGCACCCTTAGTGCACACTAACAATGGTATTTCTGGGGTGAGTGGGCTGCCCTGGGCAAAAGTAACCTTTTGTACAGCTGATTTGAACAGATCTTGAGCATTGTTTATTTGAACATTCCTAACTCCAAATGATGTGCCAACTATGGCTGCCTACCATAAGTCAAGTTCTTTGAAGTCATTGGGTGCATTTCTTTGGTGTCCTCTTAGTTACTAAAAATACTAGCAGCCTAATTTTGCCTATTCTCAACACCAAATCAAAGTCAAGTGTTCATTTTCTGTGGAATGGGGATGACCATCAGCAGGGACCACCTGGACTACTTTGAGCTACTTCTATAGAAAAAAAAAATAGTTTCATGGTATCAGAAATGAAATAGGCCTATACAGAGATGCTGAGGATCACATCCACCTGAACCTCGAGGTCAGCTATTCAAACTCTGAGTGTGACCTGTATTGTATTGGTAAATTGTCATGTACTGTTTGAAGCCACTGAGAAACTGGGAAGTGGGGTTGCCTTCCCCCAACTTCAGACCCAAGCATGTTATGTCAAGTGTCCTTCAATCCTGCCCCCTCTTGAGTCAGGCTGGTCCACTGGCTCTGTAATGGGGAGAGGGAAAAACAGCAAGCAGCTGAGGGTATTAAAATCACTGTGTCCTTGAGTAAAGCTAGGAGTGAGATGAACTCCAACAGAGGTTGCTATTGTTTATTCCATGATATGTAAGTGTCTACAGTGGGAAAGAGAAGTCAAAAATTCAACGATGAGATCCTCATCCATGGAGAGAAAACTCAATCTAGAATCCAGTCAGGTTGTGCTGGATTTTGCGAGCACCCAATTCAATGATGTTAGTTCTGTGTTGCTCTTTGTTCTTTTAATCAGAAGCCTCACCTAAGGGGACACTTCACTGCCGGGGACTATATGGAGAACTCCGGCTGACTGCCTCAATGGGGTTTTTCATTCTCAATTTTGGTTGTTTCGACTCCCCAATCAATTTGATGATGTTTTGCTGTCTGTCTATCTATCTATCTATCTATCTATCTATCTATCTATCTATCTATCTATCTATCTATCATCTATCTATCCATATCTATCAGTTAATCCATTGATCTCTTGTTATTTGTTTTTTATTTAGTTTGTAATACACTTAATAAACTCATTCATTCAAAACCAAAAATATAGCCATCATAGATCATTCTCCCAACCATATAGAACACTAGGAGAAAAAGATACAGAACCATACATACAATAAATGTCAGCATTAGAAACAATGCAGTCATAGGCAAACTTACTTGTGAATTTCCCTTCATTCCAATATTTCAAATCATCTCCTCTCTTCCCTTTCACAACCCCACCAACACCCAGTCGGCTATATAACCCCGATTACTGTCCCAAGTAGTTTTCCATTTTACTCTCTTAGCACCCACTTATTTCTGCTGTGTTTTCACACGAGTGCACACATGTGGGGGATGTGTACATGCAAGGGCAGAGGTCAATCTCAGGTGTCATTCCTCCTCAGATATCATCTACCTGATTTCTTGAGACAGAATATTGGTTTTGGGGTTGAATTTAGGTCCTCAAGCACTTTACCTACTGAGTTATCTCTCCGGGCTATAGCTAAGCTTTTCATACAAACAACTGTGAGTCACCAACTCCTAGCCCTTCTGTTTCCTTCACTCTCTTCCTCTACCCACCTAAGCAGAATTAATCCCCCTTTCTCTCACTAATCAGGAAACTGTGTTTTATTTGTTTGGTGTTTATTTGGGGGGGGTTGCTTGCTTGTTTTTGAGACAGGGTTTCTCTGTGTAGCTTTGACTCTCCTGGAACTTGCTCTGTAGACCAGGCTGATCTCGAACTCACCGAGATCAACTTTTATATACGGCCCTTTTATTGTTTTCCCATGTAATATTACACTTCTGTTATTGCTGGCCCTTTTTTACACCCTATTCTGTGAGCTCTGTTGAGGCAAGTGGTTGCATATCATTCACATCATAAGCAATGTATGCAAAGCAGGTACCTAACGGCTGGATGGAGATCCTAGAGAAATGAAAGACGTAAATAAAATGTCCCAAACTTTGCCGAGTTGTGAAGATAGGACAGCTGTGTGCATCTGTATAGAAGTCAAGATGCTTCTCGACTGTGACAGCTCGGAGGACTGCACCAAAGGGGAGGATTCTGAGTTTGCTCCTGATGAGCAGTAACAAGTTGAAGAAAATATTGAGCTTCCAAAATTCATTTTCTATAGCACAACTGAATACTTTTTTTCCATAGTAACATGTTTCCTCACTTCCTCTGTGTCAACAGAGTACCAGGCAGCTCTCTGGCCCTTCCTAACAATTCTTTTCATCTCTTGCCCCACCTACAAAGAACCTTTACATTTCAGAAGAAATTCAGCCAGAATTCAAGATACTGGCTGTGATTATTTAAGGTAAAGTTTTAAAGTAATTCTCATACCACCTAATTAAGTTATATCCTAAAAGTATAATCATTGTAAATAAAACTAACAAAAGAAAGGAATTAGCAAAAGGAGACAAACTTTGCATCACTAAAGGTCTATAATGATTAAGCAGGGTTTGCCAGAAGTCACTGGGACAAAAACTGATAAACAAACAGAAAACACCAGGGCTGGTGAAAGATGGCTCAGCAGTCAAGAGCAAGTACTGCTCTTGCAGAGAACCAAGTTCAATTCCCAGCACCCAGCTTGGGCAGCTTAGAATGTCCTGCAACTCCAGCTCCAGAGGATCTAACACCCTTTCCTGCAACTCCAGCTCCAGAGGATCTAACACCCTTTCCTGGCCTCCATGGGCCCCTGCACTCACATGCATACACTTCTGTCCAGACACACATGCATTTACATAACTAAAAATAAAACTCAATCTTTAACATAAGTTTTGGATTACTAAAATGATTGTCATATTAGGCTTGCAGAAACAGCTCAAAAGTGGACATTTACTTTTAAAATGTCTATTTGATACTTAATTTGATATTGATTTTTGTTTGGTTTGGTTTTTTGAGACAGGGTATCTCTGTGTAACAGTCCTAGCTGCCTGTCTCTGCCTCCCAAGTGTTGGGACTAAAGGCGTGTGCCACCACTGCCTGGCTTTGTTTTGGTTTGGTTTGGTTTTTCAAGACAGGGTTTCTCAGTGTAATGAGCGGTGGTGGCACACACCTTTAATCTCACTTTAATCCTAGCACTTGGGAGGCAGAGGTAGGTGGATCTCCATGAGTTCAAGGCCAGCCTGGTCTACAAGAGCTAATGTGACATTGAATAGTATACTATTTTCTTAGCTTGTTTACAATTGTATCCATTTTTCTCATATGAAGATCTTCACTCCTAAAACATTAACAAATTGACTCGTTTGTTTTACTTCATAATATATATACAATTTTATTGAAGAATAATATGAACACAAACAATAAAACTACGCAATAAAATTTAAACATTTAAAATTCAAAATTCATTTTGTTTTTAAACTACAGTCCCATTAAACATCTACAACCAGGGCAATTATATTTAAAGACCCTTAAAAAGTCGATGTTCTTCTCTGTTTTGTTACGTTGCTGATTTCATGCCCATTTTAGGGTCTTTGTTTCTGTTTATTTCCCCTACCCTTTTTCAGTTTAACTTGGCCTTCTAAATATATAAATACTTCCATCTTTAAAATACATGGAGTCCAGTCTAAATTTTATCTACCCACTTACATCCCAAAGGGAATGTTTGTTCAATACCTAAGATCAATAGTCACAGATTTGCTAAAACTGTCACAGAGAGCAGCCTTGGGGAAAGGGGGTTACTTCCTGAGCAAGCTTTCTTTTGTTTGCTCTCTAGGCCAGCTGGAGTTTGTTCTCTTGGGCTGCCATTATCAGAAGCCCACTGCCCCACCTAACTCTTGCTATGAAGAGAATATCTGTCAGGCTTGCTCCATGAACCTGCTCAACTCAATAAAGGCCAAAAAATGACCGTGCACATGCTTCCCGTCGTCCATGTGTAATCACTTTTAAAATGCTACTTGGTAAACTCATTCTCTTGAGTTTGGGAAAGGAGAGAGCAGCTGTCCATGGAGGAACAACACTGCCCACATCACTAAGGGGACAAAAGCCAGCTCAGGCAGGTAAAGTGAAGAAAAGAGCTCCTGGCAACGGCACAGAATAGAATCCATGAAGTCAATTTCCTCTGAAATGGGAACATAGATAGAACGCAAAGTGAGTGGAGTGAATTGTGTTAGATATTTAGCAAATTTCCTTTGGTAACTGGGTTGTGTTGTTTTTTTTTTTTAATGGAGCCAGTCGGCCCATGATTACATAAGTTTGCCCATCCAACAGAAGATTTTTTTTTCTATGTTGTATCTGTTGGCCACGTGAACATTATCTACGGTTTTAGAAAGGGCATGAAAATAGCATATATATGACCACATAGGACTTCCATATGGGACTTACTCTTTGCCAACACACACACAAGGAGGGTGTTATATAATTGGTTTACTCCTCCTAAAGACTCTCTAATGTAGTCACCATGGCCATCTCCATTTTACAGATTAGAAAACTGAGGCTCAGCCAGTTTAAATAAATTCTCCAACATGTTTCAGTAGTAGAGCTAACCTTGCACCCTGGCCATCTGGCTCCAGATTGTCTTTCTCTGACCTCCTCAAGGTTTGTTTTTGACATAACGGAATGTAGAGCAGCAGGAGTCAAATGGAGGCATCGAGGGGGAGCAGCATTGTGTTCCAAAAAGAGTTGGCAATAAATACAACGGATTGGCTGGCTGATAAGGATGGAATGGGGTTTGGAAAATTGCATACTCTCATGAAGCAAACATGCAATTGTGTCTTCTCAAAAGTGACAGAAACTATTCAAACTATCCCATTTTTCTTCTCTCCCATTTCAACATTTACTTCAGACTGTGTTGTCCTGGCAGAATCTTGCTCAGAATTGGCTATGGCATTTCAAGGGCCGCATAAATGCTTAGAAATATACAACCTAGGATAAGGTGACACAGTTGCCTTTGGACATATTAAAAGATGGCTTTGCTAATTGTAAAGCTTATAGCATCCTACATAGGCACTCCTCACCCTTTTTTGTAGCTATAAGTAATAAGATATAAGTCTAGAATAATTAAGGAGGATTTGCTAGAAATCACTGGATTGAACCATTTAGCATCATCTACAAGAGCCAAACCAAACTACAGCACAGAACCATTCAGAAGGCTGTTAGGACTGTGTAATCTCAGATTTCACTGCAGATCTGCTACACCACACTCTGTACTTTGTCCAACTCTGTCAGGCAATTCATTTGAATATTAAAGTCAAATGCACAGCAAATCCATTTCAGTCACCAAATCCATTTTCCAGAAAGTTTAGCTATAGCAAGGGAAGTTGTTGGTGGGCGTATCTTGGTTATAAGTAGATAATTTAAATAAGGCATATTCTGAGCATCACTTTGTAGTCTAATTTAAGATTATCTTCTTTTTTAATTTTAACTTTGTATATGTGTGTGGGCATGTGGACAAGCACATGTGAGTGCATGTGCCCTCAGAGACCAGAAGAGGGCACTGGATCTCCTGGAGCTGGAGTCACAGGCAGTAGTGAATCACCGGATGTGGGTACCGAGAATCCCCAAAGTAGAGTCCCACTGTAAGAGCAGTTCCTGTTCTGATCCACTGAGCCATCTCTCCAGTCCCAAATAATCTTCCAGATGCAAAATTACCTTTAGTACTTCTCTATGGTAGCTCTAGATCATTTAAGACTGAATCATTCCTTGGTGAGAGGATGCAATGTGCAAAACTCAGTCCATTAGCAGACCCACAAAGAAATGGCCAATAGCCCTCATTTCTGCAATGACTCTCACTGGTGCCCTTACTTCAAAGTAGATTAATTACCTTTTCCAAAATGGCAAAACAATCTCTTTAGCATGGGTGACACACATAAATCTCCACCCAAGTAGACATAAAACAATCAAATTAACAATATCAACAGCTACCACTTATGTAGTGTTTACAAAACTGACTTGCACAGAAATCAAGCCATTCCCTTAACCCCACACAGCCCACACAGCTAGTGCATGATGAGACGTCTTGTCTCGTCTGTCTGTCTCCAGAATCCATACAGGTAACTGGGGACCCACAATGCTTCTAGAAACTCATGCTGCTCAAGGTTCCAATAGGACCGCATTACAAAGCTCTCAAAATAAAGACTGATCTTTTACCTTGGAGAATATCATTTGCTTCAGAAATTTTACTCAACAAAATGAAATAGGTGAAGCCAGCAGCTACCAAGACATCATTTCACAAAGTTAACACATTACGTCTGGTCCCTAAGCCTGGGCTGCAATTGCAACATCAGATGGTCTGCGAGATGTGCTTTAAAATGCCCTTCTACCTGTAACTGGAACCAACTCCAATCTCAAAGCTTCCTTGTGCTTTCTATAAATGAAACACCATTGCAAACTTTATGAATTTATGCTACTGCAAGCTTTGCTTATTTATTAAATCACCAGTTTGATTTCTCCCTTTTGCTACAGACAGACAAATTCTTTTGGGTAGAGGGTTAGATAGGGTCTCACTATGTATCCCAGCCTGGTCTCAAACTCAAGATCCTCCCGTGTTAGCCTATCCAATGCTGGGATTACAGCTGTGGTGTCATCACACCTGTATCCTAAATGGAAACTCCAAGACAATTCTAATAGACTCAAACAGCATCTTGTGCCTCCTACCCCTCAACATCCACCTCAGTGTCCCTTGAATGCATGTCCCTAGAACTTTAGAGTTCTGGAAATCGGTAACAGAAAGAATACAGAGTGAGAAAGGTTGGCAAATTCACTTGTGTGTTTGTCTGGTGCACCTCAGTGATGTTCTCTGGCCTTTCATCAGAAGAATTCACAAGGTCTTAACTGTCCTTGGCAAAATGAGGGTTGGGAAACTTCAAAAGAGCTGAAAAGGGAAGGCTCTGTGCTTGATAAATAGAAACAAATCAGTCACAGAAACAAACAGAAAGATAATTTCCAGCTACACTACAGGGTGGTGAACTGTAGTCACATATGCTTAACTATGAGCAAACATTGTTTTTCTTCCATTGATCATTTCTGTGTGTACCTGAAACACAAGTAAAAGCAAACATATACCGATGTGAGTTTTAAATCTAGAACTGTGGTTCCAATGAAGAGTAAACAAAAACTAGTGAGTCCCAGGCAATAATCCAAGCCCACCTGGTAATTATGCAATGTGTGCACTGAGCTGGACTGGCCAATAGCCACTGGCAAGCCATCATGCTCACATGCACATAAAATAATAAAAATTTACCAAATGTCATAGCTAGCTGCAACCATCAACTTGACACAGCCTAGTGTCACCCAGGAAGGGAAGATCAGCTGAAAAATTGCCTGGGTCACATTGGCCTATAGGCATGTGGGCGGGAAACTGTCTTGATTGTTAACTGATGCAGAAGGGCCCAGCCCACCAAGGGCAGCACCATTCTCTGGAAAGGTGGTCCCAGGCTGTGTAAAGAAGCGAGCTAAGCATGACCCCGAGGAAGCCAGCAAACTGTTTCTCCATAGCATTTGCATTAAGTTCCCGCTCGGTTTCTTTCCCTGATTTCCGTCAGTGATGAAGTGTGACCTGCAAACTAAAATCAGCCTTTTCTTTCTCTAAGATGCTTTTGGTCAGTACAAAGATGAAACTAGAACACTTAGGTTACTCATTAAAATAGTCTCAAGTGCTAGTTGCTCACTGAGAGAACAGCAACACAGATTACAATATTCTGAGGTTCTCACGACCAGGTGCCACATCTCCAGGCCCCTTAATAGATTCCCTTGGCTACTTTTACCCTCCACTAAAGAATCAAAGGCCAAATGAATGCGTATTAGATGAGGGAGCATGAAGAGCCTAATATCTTGCCTGCGGTGGGTCAGAACAACTCTGCAACAAGCTGATCCTGAAAAACCCCCAATGAGGTCTGGTAAAAGCCCCTCTCTTCCAGTCTTTGCCTGAGACAGTGGCACTGCTTAGCATCCTTCCTACTTGGTCCAGGTTCTTTTTACTGTCTCTCGAGGAGCGCTTCCTTTAATCCATGTGCACAGGAATCTGCATCTCGGGGCCAGCTTCTAGGCACCCCCATCTACTAGTTTCTGTGACCAAGCTCACCATTATCACGGGCTGGCTGCGCTGTGTGGATCCTTAACCTTCCCAGTGTGCATTTGCTACAGTGCTTATCATACCTACTTCCTAAATTGATTTTTATTTCATTAAAAAGGAAGACCCTAACCTAAACAGTAAGACTCAAACCCAAGTCTTAGTAAAAAAAAAATATATATACAGAGCGTGCCCCACATAAGTTAAATAAAGAGCTAATTTTGATTTATACTTTAAGATTTTATTTTTTATTTATGTGTGTGTCTGCATTTGTGAGTGACTACCCATGGAGGCCAGAAGAGGGGGTCAGAACCTCTGAGGTTGGAGCTTTAGGTGGTTGTGTTTCAAAGTGGGTGCTGAAAACCAAACCCAGGTCCTCTTCAAGAGCAGTAAATACATCTTAACTGCTGAGCCATCTCTCCAGCCCCAACAGTTACTTTTGTCTTAAAACCCTGCAGTGTTGCCATGTGCTTTTCTTTCATACTAAGTGGGACATTTATCATTTGCATGAATCTTTATGGAGTGAAATTGATCCTGGCTTTTGTTTGCGTCTTAAAAGCAGTGATATTACGGTATTAAAGTGGACTTAAAAAGCAGGAATTAGGGTAAATCTGAACATGCATTAAGATACACCTAGAAAACTGCTTTTCAAACTCTTCGTATGAGCGGGACTTCTTGCATGTATTCCACCTCTACGAGTTTACACACAGCAAAAAATTTCTGGGTCCCCTTAGGTTACACTTATCCTGGTATCTCTGAAGCAAGTTCATCCACTGGGACATATACAATGATAAACTGAGAACTGACAATGAAGCTACAACCCTCCCTGATGTCACCATATGCTTCAGGTTTCGGAGACACACAGCAGACAAGACTTTACCTTTACTCCTAAGGCTTCTCCTGAAATGACAGCGACTGTTACACCATCCTTGGTGGGTTTCGGGATCTCTCCACTTTTCAGTTCCTGGTACCGAGGCTCCACCATCTTTTCTGAGCTTCTCAGATTCACCCACAGCTGTAAGCCATGGGCTGGCTCCTCTGAGCAGGGCATCTCAGCATGCAGAATGCCCCGGCCTGCAGTCATCCACTGCAAAGACCAGAACGAGAAGTCAAATGGAACATGGCTCTTAACAAGTCTGCACACATCACAATCACACCACTGTGGCATTGTGATCCATCCAACAGGTGCTGCAATCCGAGTGCCTGGACATCTCAAGAAAAAACAAATGTCTACCACAGTTCCTGGGGCTCTTTCAAGTTTCCAAAGCCAAATTAAAGCATCAGAATTGAATTCCTACAAGTGAAAGAGTCCTCTGTGATAGCCCTGAGTTTCAGATTGAGCTCCAAGATAAGGAGTTGCAGTCAGATAATACTGGGGTATGATTTGACTTAAGAAGGGCAAAAATCAGGACTGGGCAAGAGAGATGGCAGTCAGCAATGTAGTTACATTACAGGCCTAGTCAACCAAACAGGGAGATGTGCAGTTGGGATAAATCTTCAGGATTGTCCTGAAATCAGCAAAGAGTTATAGGATTGTTCCTGAGGAGGGAGCAGAGCCATGAGAAAGTCAATTTTCTGGCACTAAGTACAATTCCCAGAGAGGAAACTACCCTGAAGCTCACTAAGTAAACCAGGCTGGTTTTGAACTCACAGAGATCCACCTACCTCTGCCTCCTGAGTGCTGGGATTAAAGGTGTGAGTCACCTTGCCTGTCCTTGGGTTACTAACTAAAGTGACCACACTAAACCCTGCAAAACACTTTAACATAAATAATGAATTTTCATAAGCACAGAACATAAGTCTAGAAAGGCTAAATTGAAATAAATTTCAACTGCTGAACTTGGTAGTAGGGACATCATAAATGATCACAACCTGAACAGCTTCAATCCAGGTTGAAGGGGAGGATGCAGACAGACCAACTATGGCTGCAGTGACTTGAGGAAGAAGTGGCAATTGGGACAGTAACTCTTGATTACACTTTGAGAAAAGTAAAACAAAACAAAACAACAACAACAAAATAAAGACTAGGTAAGCACTAACAAGTGATGGAGGGATGGGTATACAAAACTGAGGTGGCTCAGCAGGTAGAGGCACTTGCTGCCAAGCCTGACAACCTGAGTTCAATCCTTGGGATTCAGTTGGTAGAAGGTGAGAATCAATTCCCACGAGTTATCCTCTGAGGACTATACATATGCCATGGCATGTGCTTGCATGTGTACACATATGAACAAAGAAATGTAATAAAAATATCGTAAGGATTGCATTTGATCCCCAGCACTGCAAAAAAAAATGATCAAGGGATCAAGGAAAACATGAGAATAGAATATGGGAGCTCTGTGTTGGTTTCCAGGCAGAATGGAAGAATACACAGAAAGGGGGGTATGGAGGCTAATGTTCTCAGCTTGATAGAATCTGGAATCACCTGGAAGACAGGCCTCTGCGCATGTCTGTCGGGGTTACCTTGATGTGTTAACTGATTAGTAATACCATCTTGACTGAGGCAGGCAGGGCTATTTTTTTTTCTTTTTTGCAGGGAATCCTGAACGGTATGAAATAGTGAGCTGAGCACTAGCGTGCATTCACTGCTCTGTTTCTGGTTATGGATGTGATAGAAGCAGCTCCTGGAGCCTTGACTTCCCTGCCATGATGGCCTATACCTTTGTTATGTAGCTAGACTGGCATTGGAACCCTTGGAAAACACTGAAGAGATTCCTCCCTCATGGTCAGCTTTGGCCCCCAAACACCTATTCCCTGGTAATACTGCAAAAAGAAAAGCATCAGCTTTGCATCTTCTTCAAATATAAAATACTATATGACAAAGGGGAGGTTTCAGGGAAATCTACTTCCTCTCATCAAAAGAATGGTAGCTGAATTCTACCCCTAGCCTTAGATAGAGACATGGCATTCTGATTGTTCTTAAAGATTGGAAAATTACATACTGTTTCTCCTCTCTTAAGAATTAATTCAATTGTATCTAAAATAAAAACAAGATTGTGCAGGTAGAAGTTTCTGTCTCACCCGCTCCTGCAGTCATTCAGTCGCAAAGAAACACACAGAGGTTTATATTAATTATAAACCGCTTGGCCTATTCGCTCAGGCTTATTATTAACTAGCTCTTACAACTTAAATTAACCCATAATTCTTATCTATATTTGGCTTGGTATCTTTTCTCAGTGAGGCATTCTCATCTTGCTTCCTCTGCATCTGGATGGTGACTGACTCTGCCTTTCCTCTTCCCAGAATTCTCTTAGTCTGGTCGCCTCACCTATACTTACTGCCCGGCTACTGGCCAATCAGCATTTTATTAAACCAATATGAGTGACAAATCTTTACAATGTACAAGAGCATTATCTCACAGCAAGATTGTTTATAAAAAAATAATAAAACAAAATAAAAGAATTAATCCAACTGGACTTGTCAGTCACGTAGCCACAAAACTACCCCTCAAGATAGCTAATCCACCAGAAGATAGGCTAAGGAGGTAGAAAGAATAATTATCCCCTTAATGAGACAATGCACTTAGACACCACAGCAACAGCTCCCCTAGTAAAATGTTTATAGATCTTCACTTCTGAGCTTGCCCACTTTTTGAATTGTAATTCAGAAAGTATAACTTGCCTTTTCTTTCCTTCTGTCTCTTATTTAAATACTGACCAAAAACCTAAGCATGCTTTCCCTGATACTCTGGACTTTCTCCCCCTTTCTCTGAAGTGCCTCTCCCCTTCCAATGTGCAGCTGCTTGCCAACATGCTAAACTTTTCTCAACATGCTGACTTTCTTAGACCCAAACTCAAAAAGACATGACTTCTCCATCTCCATCTTGCTGACAGCTGCTAAGTTCCACAGCTTGCCTGCACTGAGTCTGGCTTTTAATTCTTTATCAATGAGACTGAAAATCAACAAAAGAGACCCCTGTTTTCCCTGGTAATACCATGAACTATGAACTAAAAATAACTCTTTCTCCTTTACAGTGTTTGTGTTGGGGTATTCTGTCATAGCAACAGAAAAGAAACTAAGACAGGAGAGCTCAAGGTATGAGTATGAGAGAACTGGAGGGAGGGTCAGTGTCCTGGACATAGGCAAGATCAAACATACACCATGTAAGAATGTTAACCAGTCAGCAATCCACTGTCATGGCCATACCTGTAGGTCTCCTGGGTTCATTTTACCAACATGCCCACAGAAGTCTTCATGAGCCATGCTGCCCCCTTCCAAAAGATAAGACACCTTTTGAAAAAAACAGAAGAAAAAAGTTGATCTTTTGACTACTGTAAAATCAGATTTTTGAGGTCTTTTTTATTGACTTGCATCAGTTCCATATTTATTTTAGATATTAAACACTACCTTCATTTTTAAAACATTTTTCCTATTTCAAGCTACTTTTCCATTAAAATAATGGACAAAGGGTATGAGTAGACATTTTTCCAAAGAAAACATGCAAATGGCTGGCAGGTATAGGAAGAAATACTCCCCATCACTAGTCACGGAAATGAAAATCAAAACCACAATATGACATCACCTCACACCTGTTAGGTGTATACTATCAAAGTCAAAACATAGGGAATTGTTGAAAAGAATGTGGGAAAGGAGAATGTTCATATACTGTAGGTGGGAAGCAAACTGGTCTAGACACCATAGAAAACAGGATGAAAGTTATTTTTAAAAACTAAAAATAGAATTACCACATGACCCTACTCTCTCGATCCTTGGTATATAGCAAAACCAAATGAATTTATCATAGGAAAAACACACCAACATATTGATGCTTACTGTAATACTTACTATGCACAATAGCCATGACATAGAATCGGTTCAGGTGTCCAACAACAAATGAATTGATGATAAAAAATGCGACATACACACACAGTACAGAATGATTCAGAGCCTTCCAAGGGGAAGATGCCCTGTTACTGTTAACAGTATGGATAAAGCTGGAAAATATTGCATAAATGAAGTAAGACAGACACAAAAAGACAAGTACTGCATGATCTCACTTATAGAAATTGAGATTAAAGGGTTAATTACTAAGGATTGGAATGGAAGAAATACAGAAATGTAGGTCAGAGGCCCACAGTTTGTGATATTAAGTTCTTGGGGCCCAATGCACAGCATGTGACTAGAATTAATACTGCATTTGATATGATAGGGCTGGAGAGATGGCTCAGCTGGTAAACTGTGTTTGATGAAATCCCAAGGACCTGAGTTTGATCCTCAGAACCAACCCAAAATTGCGGGCATGGTACATACTTGTAATCCCAGGGCTGGGGAGGTAAAGACAGACAGATCTCTGGGGTTCACTGGCCACCCAACCTAGTCTACTTGGCAAGCTCAAAGCCAGTGAAAAACCATGTCTCTGGAAAAGGTAGACAGTTCCTGAAGAGCAACAACACACCCAAGATTGGCTTCTGGCCTCCACTCAAACAGAAACATGCACGTACATAAATACACACATAATAACCTTGTGAGATGATAATCATTCCACAATACATGCATGCATTCATCAAAATACTTCAATATATTCAGGCATCAAAACAATGCAATACATGCATGCATCAAAACATTGCGGTGCATAGAATTGTCACATGATAGCTTGGTAAAGCATGGAGGAGCAAAGGATTGAGTGTGAAGAGCTGTTCAATTTTTCCACCAAAGACTTATTGTTAAGAGAACTAAGATAGGAGAGCGACCTGAGAGAATGAATCTGTGACAGGGGACCAGACTATCCACATCACGCAATGCCTTTAAGGGAATTTCACTATTTCCCATCATCCAAAGAGGTGCAGTCTAGAAATGTCAGAACTCCTAGCCAATTAAAGTAGCACTCACCCTGAAGGCTGAGTACAGTGTATGATGTGCCTCCCACAGCCAGGCCTGAAGGTCAGGGTAAACCAAGCCTGTCCTTGGCTAGCAGGGTCTCTGCTAGCAAGACCATGTTCACACAAGTGTATGGAGTGACACATCCCAGGTCACCACACCTTGCCCTACAGGCGAGTCAGGAAGCCCAAAGGAAACATTTCTGACACCAGGCACACAGACTCAGTTGGCACTCAAAACTATTTACAACATATGTCAAGTAATTTCAAATTGAAGTCAGCATTGTTCCCAGATTCGTGTCCATAGTAAATCTGAAACTTAAAGGAAATGCTATGTGTCCCAAAGAGTGGCCACTAGCCACACGCAGCTGCTTCTGTTTCACTTAAATCTAATTAATGAAATTTACATTCTGCTCCTCACCTGCACCAGTCACATTTTGAGTGTTCAATAGCCTCCTGCAGCTAACGACTGCCCTAACCAATAGTGGAGATTATAAAACAGTTCTATCCTTACAGAGTTCTATTTGCCACTGTGGTCTAGAAAAATGAACTTGAAAATTAGATTTCAGCAATGGTGGACATTTTATATATAGTAGAAAACCCCCCAAGCCAGAAGCATACTAATTGGCCTTCTATTTAATCAAAAAAAAAGAAAGAAAGAAAAATGAACTCTAAAATTCTCTGCTTTAAGGGTCTTGTAATCAAATCAGAGGGAAAAAAGAGTAAAGAGACACCAAATACTTGGAAAATTTAATTACTTCAAAGACGGTTATATTGTCACAGGAAATACTCAAGTTAGCACCCGAGGCTTAAAATGTGTGGGGGCGAAGATACAAGGCTCTCTTTGCATGACTTATTTAAATTAGCTCATTTGTACGCACCTATAACTCCTGAAAGAATTACCACTCAGCCTAAGCAGTTGTGAAAGGCATAGTGGCTCTCTGAAAACTACCCACTTCAGGCTTAACAGTAACCACTGTGGACATTCTCATAGTTCCATGCATTTTTCAGACTTCAGCTACCTCTGTATTCTCTTTAAACCTTAATGTGATTATCCTTTTTACTCTTGAAATTTTTATTTCAAATTGTCACAGTGAACCAGAAGAATGAGATCTCTGATTAAAATCTCAGTATCCACTGTTGGGATTTCAATTTTCTCTCAAATATACTAAACTGAATAAAAGAGGGTTTTTTAATTTAAAAAAATTATTTAAAAAACCCAGCACTTGCAAATTAATTATCCTTTTACCAACCTCCCAAATAACAACTGTTACCAACTCCCTAAATCCTAACTCTGTAAAACCACAAAAAGAAAAAGAATGAAAGTATTATATTTTTAAAAGAAAGCCAAAACATATTCCCTAGAGGTAAGACATAAGAAGATATTTATGAAGTTTTCAGTATCTATCCAATAATGCATCATCATTACCATCATCACCATTACTATATGTGTAAGGGTGTTCTGCCTGCATGCATGTCTGTGCGCCACGTGCATGCTTAGGTGCTCTTAGAGGCCTGAAGAGGGCATAAGATCCCCTGGTACTGGAGTCATGGCAGTTGAGAGCCACCACGTGGATGCTGGGATAACCTAAAGGTGGTGACAAATTCTATGAGGTGGGGTTCATGATTGAACATATTGGAGAAAGAGATATGAGCAATAGCAGCCATCTCTCTCTGCTTCCTGCCTGACACCTTATGCCCCTGCTTCCTCATGCTCCTGCCACCATGCCTTTTCCACCATGATGGATTACAATATAGCCTCAAACTCTAAGCAACTAAACTCTTCTTTTTGGGGGTTGCTTTTATTAGGCATTGTGTTGTAGCAATGAGAAAAGATGGGAATATGCCAGAAAAAAAAAGGCACTGATGACTACTGTAGAATAATCCTTCTGCACACTGTGAATATGTGTTACTCTTGTTGGTTAATAGAGAGCCGATTGGCTGGTAGCCAGGCAGGAATTATACGTGGGACAACCAAACTAGGAGAATGATGGGAGAAGGGTAGAGTCAGAAGAGACGGCAGCTGGCCACTGAGGAAGCAAGATGTGTAGAAAATGAGGTAACAAGCCATGAGTCACATGGTAAAGTATAGATAAAAAAATATGGGTTAATTTAAATGTAAAAGTTAGGTAATAACAAGTTGAGCATTTACATTTTATATTGCCTCTGAGTCAGTTATTTGAGAAGCAGCAGCCAGGTTTTGGGGAGCAGGTGATCAGGACAGGAAATCTTCCAACTACAGGTGACAGTGGGCAAGAGGAGTAGTCCATGAAGACATGGAGGCTAATAAATGCGAAAAAAAAGTCAATGAGAAGATGTTTCAAAGATCTAAGAAACAGAACCAAGAATAACAGTATTCTAGGTTTATTCACAAGCTTGTCTCCTGTTGCCCCAGCTTGACTTATACCCTGTGACCATTGTTCCATCAGGCACAGCTGACAAAATCTCAAGCTAAAGCTCCTGCGCTCACGCTTTGGTATTGCCTCCTACATGACTGTTAACATCCCCTTTTCTCTTGATGCATGCACCTCACCCTCTGGGTGAGCTTGCAAGACAAAACTGGGTCCTTTCCTTTGTCCTTCCTCTTAGGAATCAGTTTTCACCCAGAAAGCAGGGTCTTCTTTGATGATTCAGCTCTTTGGCAGGGACCTTTGCAAGCAGCAGGCAGACGTCAACCAGCCTAGAGATACAGGCCACTGGCTCCAACATTAACCTTATCACAAATCCGGACATTTTTGGCCTCCATCTTTCTTACTCTTCCATCTTCTCACGTGGTTGACAATTGAAGCTGGGCAATGGCTTCTCTTTACTATGCCTCCTCATAACCTCAAATGAGGGCACTAACAGACCCGCTATTGCCATGTTATTGAAGTTTTATACTATACCATATAATAAGCCCCCTCTACTTGGGCTATCTGTATTGGGTGTCAGTTCTTTTCTGATCTGTGTATTGGGGGGTTGATGGTGTGTGTGTCTGTGCACGCAGGCACACATGCTTTCGCTAGCATACAAATGAACAGGCTTCCTTGTGGCATTTTCACACTGCTTTGCTTTGGTATATTCTTTCCTTTACTCTCTCCAGATCTTCCTGCTCTGCCTCCCTGCTTAGATGCAGTGAAGGGAAAAATGAGAAGTAAAAACCATATATGTATGAAGATGCCATGATGAACACCTTATTTTGTATGCTAACCTAAAAAAGTTAGCAAGTAAACAAGAAAGTGTCTAATATATAAAAATTAAACATATGTTTGGAAGAAATAGCAGGTTAAAGAACAACAATTATATTTACACTTGATCTTAGCCAAAAGGCCAAGAAATGATAATAATGTTTTAAAGTAGTCAAATGCAACAGTACCTTTAAATGCATCAAATAAAATTTCATCCCGTGATTATTAGTCTGCATAGAGATGCCTATACAGACATATACAGAAAATGTCAATGGTGGGCATCTGAAGATGATAAATATGGGCATGCTTTATTATTTTCTTTCCACTGTTGTGATAGTTTGAACTTTCTATAATGAATACTTTCCTTTTTTCACCCAACAGAAAAATGTATTCTTATTCTGAAAACAAGAATGCCTCTTCTAAGCAGTAAAACTGAGTGTTATGAATTGGTCTTTATAAATTTGTTCACCAGCTAAATGGGCAGGGCTGGGCAGGAAAGCAGCAACAGGAAAGCATGATTGTACACTGCGTGTGAGGACAGGGGAGTGCAGACTTTCTCATGTGCGATGTTTAATTGCTATAGAAGGCATTCATGCCAGAATGGGACTAAAACACTTGGGATTCAATAAGAACGTGAAGGGGACAGATAGCAAGCTTCCAGTTTTCAAAGAAACGGTGTCTACGATTGCTTTCCTGTTTCTGCTACACATGGATTTTTAAGTAAAACAATTGCAGGAAAATGGCAATTTTCCTTCTACTTGGGCTGGGGCTCTCTTGTGGGCTCTCAAAGAAGACCCTCTTAAATCACAACCCCAGATTATGTTTAATAAAGTCTTTCGATTTGCAAGCCATAACCATTGTGTGTGTGTGTAATGTATGTTTAAGGTCACACATATGCACATCTACACACAGAGAAATAACTTGAAAAGTAAATTGTGATATGAGTCATTTATACCTGAAAATCTATATAAGAGAGGGCTATTTTCAAGTTTGATTTCAGGAAGCACTTACAAACCGTTCTTAAAGCATGGAAAGAAAGTCATCCCCACCTTTCCCAATGTGCCCATCCTCTTTTTCCTGGTAATACAATGTAAACATCGTTTGTTACTAGGTGTACCACGCCTACCTTTGAATGCTTAAAGCAAAAATCCTCAGGCTCCAAAGAAACTACCGTCACTTTATTTATTATAATCGTTTGTGTTGTTTATTTATTTAAGTGTCAAAAATGCTTGACAGCGACTTTGTGTATCAGTTGATGTCTCTAGAAGAGCTTTTAAAAAAAGAAAAACCTCACGCAGCTACTTCCGAGAGCTGAGACAAGCCGGATGATCACAAACACCTGGAGAACAGCCACCGGCGCTTGCGGAATTGTGTTCTGTTTAAACTCAAGAGTTGTGTCCAATTAAGTAATAAGTCTGTAATCTGAACCAGGTGTTTCCTCAGAGCCCTGGCTTCCTTCTAGCCTTTGCCATGTGTTTTGTTCCCTTATAAGTTCCTAATTCTTCGGCTGTTTGCTTTTGGAGAAAGAAAGGCCCGAAGTCACAACGTGATGAAAGACAAGTGTCACTCACTGTGGATGAGAAGTATGAAAAAGCTGTGTCTCAGGGACCTGTAAGTAAATTCAGAAGAATTCCCAGCAAGACAAAATACAGCTCGTTGTTTCCTTCCGGCTGGCATGTAAACAGAAGAGCAAGGAGGAGAGGCGCTACTCTGTGTCTGGTAATAAAGCACAAGACTTACCCTGTAAGGTCCAACGTTGCCTACATTCTAAGGAAAACTTTAGTTCCTTCTCATTTCTTTTTGCCCTAAAATGGTGACTTTTTCCTATTGGTAGCTATGTAGTACAAAAAAGACAAACACCACGAGTTGAGGTCATGGCTGACAAGAGAGGCCAGCGTGGAGCTTACTGTGTAATAGAAACTGTGAACTGTCCTCAAGGGCAGAAATATGATGCTTGAATTCATACACTTAAGGACCCCGAAATGAAAACAACGTGAACAATCCCACTGAAAGCTGAAAGCCCACACCATTAGCTCTACTTATCTAGCACTAATCCCATATATACACCTGCACAAGCCCCCAAAGGGGGTCACGACAGTCTTAAAAAACATATAAATAAATAAATAAATGAATGAATGAATGAATGAATGAATGAATGAAACGGGATGGGCACACAGTTCAGATGTCCAGGCAATGGGCAAATACAAGGAGGGTAACAGTTCCTCTGCTCCTACCTTGGCATGGTCCTGTCATAAGCCTACACGGGCCAAGCCTTCAAGAACTCCTGCCTCATTACTCCCTGATGAGGAGGTTTTTTCTTCATCCGGAAGCTAATCAGGGTTAGGCCTGCTTTAGAATCACCAGGTTGCCATCTTCAAGTTGTGAGCTGTGGCATGAAGTCCTTAACTTTCTCCTAGAGGATTATATACAACATGGACCTAAAAGTTGGGCTGGTCAAGTATGGTCAGAACTAAATGATGACATGTGGCCAGAAGCCCAACACATGTTCAGTAAGTTCTAGAGCTAGCCCATCCATCACATCTCCTTGGGCAGGGATCCCACATGTAAGTCCTCCCTTAGATCCTCCCTCAAGTTTCCTAAAATGTTTCCCAGACATTCTCATGGTTCCATTTGATACTTCATTCAGGCCTTACTTCAAATAGCACACACTGAATGAAACCATGTCATCTCATCTACTCTATCCTATGCTGAACTGTTTTTTCTTCTCACCCTTTTCACTATATATATAACTATTCATTTATTGGCTGTCTAAAAGAATATAAGACACATGGAGGTTGGGACTTTAAAGCATTCTTATTAGAGTAAACAATGGATTTCAGTGTGTCCAATTTACGTTCTTATCAACAATGCATAGTGTTCCATTTCCTCCTGCATCTTCACCAACATTTGTTGTTTGTGGTCTTGATGACAGCCATTCTGACGGGGGGGGGACATGCAATCTCAACCTACGTGTCATTTGCATTTCCATGATGGCTAAGGATAGTCAACATCTTTTCCCTGTACTTGTTGGCCATTTGTACTTCTATTGAGAACTTTTTATGCAATTGCAAGCTCATTTATTATCAGATCATTTGTTTTGGTATCCATTTTCTGATTTTTTTTTCAGATTTTCGGGACGGGGTCTCTGCGTAACAGCCTTGGCTATCCTGGAACTCGCTCTGTAGATCAGGCTGGCCTTGAACTCACAGAGATCCACCTGCCTCTGCGTCCCAAATGCTGGGATTAAAGGCATGCGCCACCATCTGGCTCTGAATTCTTTCTATATTCTACACATCAATCCCTTTGACAGGAGGACTCATGTGAGGGATAAATAACTAGCAAACCTCTTTTCCCATTCTCTAGCCTGTCTCATCACTCTGTTGATTATTTCTTTGCCACCCAGAAGCCTTTTAAATTTGATGCAATTCTATTCGTCAATTCTTGCTGTTGTTTCCTGAGCCAGTGGGTGATATTCAGAAAGTCATTGTGTATGACTACATCTTGAAGCACTTTCAACAGGGACATTTTTTGAACTTTTCACTGTGCCCTGCATCCAGCTGTCACTGAAGATGTATTGAATACATTAATGCATCTTGGATTTGCATAATCTTTTAACATTTATTAAGCATCTGGTCCTGGGCATATGCCATAATCTCCGTATTATTATTGTGGTTTACTGTCATTGAGGTTACACTGTAACAACAGCAGAGCAAGAAACTAAAGCAACATTTTCTGTGTGTGAGAATGAAAGGATTTTTGCCAGCCCACATTGCTGCACAAATGCTGACGGCACCATGTAGGTGTTGTGAACACAGAGGTTGTCTCTGAGGAGAGATCTGACAGGAGATGCAACCGCAGCCAGAATGGTAGAGGTTTCACGACAGAAACAAGAGGACTTTGCCAGTTTAGGTACATCAGCCATTCCAGGCAAAGACGAAATCCTACGGCTGTATGTATGTATGTAAGCCTTATGATTCCTGAGTCAAAAGATGGGGCCGACTAAGAGACTAAGAGACCCAAAGCTATGGTACCTTAAGATGAGGTGACTGTAGGATCCTTTGTTATGGACATTCAAGAGCTTTACTTGCTAACACCCAGCTACAAGAGAAAAGAAACTGACCTTCTTTCCTCATATTTTATGCTGCTCCCATTCTTTCAAGTCTACCCATTTTCTCTTCATCCTGATTAAAATGTCTGACAAGCATGTCAAGATTCTGCAACAATCAAATGTATAAACCTAACTACTCAGGCAAGTTGAATCGCAGATTCCCTCAGTACCTTCTACCTACTGCTAGATCTCCTGAGGCATCTCCCTTCCTCTTCAAACTCAGATGTTCAGTCTTAGGAGGACTTTCTTCAGACAAAACAGCTCGCAGAGACTGAACTGCCAGCCAGAGAGCCTGCACGGAACTAACCTAGGCCCTCTGCATATGTGACAGTTGTGCAGCTTGGTCTTCTTGTGGGACTCCTAACAGTGGGAGCAGGGGCTGTCCTCAACTCTTTTGACAGCTTTTGGGACTCTATTTCTCCTACTGGATTGTTTTGCCTAGCCTTAATACATGAGGAGGGACTTAGTCTTCCTGTAACTTGATAGGCCATGTTTTGTTGATGTTCATGGGAAACGAGAGACCTGCCCTTTTCTGATTAGAAGAGGAGGCGTGAGTAGGGTTGGGGGGGGGATACAGAGAGGAGGGAAGGGGAGGGGCTGGGAGGAGAAGAGGGAGGGGAAACTTCAGTCACGACGTAAAATAAATTAATTAAAAAAAACTTGCCTTGACTTCCCATCTAACCACCAGCCAGCTTCCTATTACCTGCCTCCTGTAAAAATGTGGGAAGGGAGCTCACTCCTACTGTTTTACCTTGCAGTTATTCTGAAGGTCTCAAGTGAATGACTTACCAACGTCTATGATTACTCAAACTTTAAACACAGCAGTGTTCTATCCCCATCCAGTGGAAAAGTCAGGAGCTACAATTTGTTGCTTAAGAGAGCCCTCTGCCAGCTCAAATGATATGTGCTGTTTACAGCAGTGGTTCTCAACATGTGGGTGGCAAACCCTGGAGTCGATGGTCCTTTCACAGGGGTCACACATCAGATACCCTGCATATCAGATATTTACATTATGATTTATAGCAATAGCAAAATTATAGTTATGAAACAGCAGTGAAATAATTTTATGGCTGGGGGTTACATTGAACTGCTACTTTCCCCTATGTGACCTATGTTTGTTGTCATAGACCAGATTTTAATTGTTTTGGCACAAGGTTGTTCTGGGCATTATTGGGTCAGATGTGCCTGAATGATCTCCTTTATGGCTTTAAGAAGTAAAATAAATGACCTTAAATTTCTAGGTACAACTAACTTGATCCATTTCCTCAAAACACTGAAAGTTCAGAGAATCAAGACACATTACTTTGCACTTTCAGGTAGGAAACCTTTCTATAGTAAGTGAAGCAGCAGTCCTGACTACCACCCACCCGATGGCAGTAACACTCACAGCCATAACCAGCAGTGACCGTTTCTTCCCCACTTGAACCAATAAGCTTCTTCTGCTGAACCTCTTTCATTCCTCCTTGACCATTTCCTAAGTTTTTGTAAACCAAAAGTCCTCTGTCCCTACTTAAATGCATATGTGCTCATGCACACACATACACAGTTTTATTTCCTTTTGGCTAGGAAACATGCTCAGTTATGCTTTTAGTTTGACATTCTTTTCTACTGGTGGGACCCTACGAAGGAAGGGTCCATATAATACGTTTCCTAGAGGAATCTGCCCATGGGTTAACCTCCCCATTACATACTGCTATATATTAGTAGTTTAGCTGATTAGAATAGAAACAAACTAGCCACATTTTATCAGGAGAGAGGCGATCCAAGTCACTCAGTAACATTCTTTGGATATAATGTTACCAATTTCTTAAGTGTGCTATCAGAGATAATCTAGGTCTATGCAAGAACCTGGTCTAATTGTTATGATGTGTGCTCTTTCTCTGTCAGCACCATCCGGTTTGGGTACCACACTTTGATTGATGTTCTTAGTATGTTGTTACGAAGGGGCATCTTAGAGTGGGGACTGATTTTGCTACCTTCCTATATAATCCTTTAGCTTCCCCACAAGCAATGCCAAATCAACATATATGTTAAAATATACATGGTTGCCTGTAATGGCAACTTCAGAGTCCTGAGCTCCCACTCCCTTCAGTCAAATAATTAACCAAAGGCAGACTGACCACTGTGGCATTTCCTTTTACTATTATATTATCTCTATATAATTTTCTTCCTCCATTTCAATAGCCACAACTCCTAGTTATAGCCTGAAAGTTCCCAGACTGCATTAAACCACCACAGTTCTTATAGGGAGTCTTGTCTTTTTTCCCCATATCCATAGGAATAACAGGATATCTCACTGTTAAAGGCACCATAAAATAATAGTTGAACAATGGAAGTCTCTATGATATTGACAAAGTATCATTTGTTTTCTTTAGCTTTTGGGAGTCTCTTATAGGTCAGGTTGGCCTCTTTCTATTGTAGCAAAGGATGGCTTTGAACAACTACCTCAAGTACTTTCCTTTCCCCACGTACTGGGATTACAGGTGTGTAACACCATGCCTAGCCCAGAATGTTTTCTTTCTTTGCAAAATTTGGTGTTGAATTTTACCAAGTTTTTGTTTTCAACTGGGACCCAGCCATCTTGGAATGATTTGCATTAGAAAATGGCTCACAGCAAGCAATAAAAACAAAGCCGAGTGGAGACAGAAGGTCTGAGGTCTGCCGTAAGTTGTGTGAATCACTAGGGCCTTTCCCTTCCTCTTCAGACATCGCCAGCAACTGCTGCTGGCTACTAACCAGGAATTATGAGCTTGGCTTTTCTGATGGGCACACCCTTGGAAACGGTAGTTTTGCCCTAACAAACACCAAGGTACCTGCCGAGGCTTGTAGTGAAACTTTAAGATACACTTCTCAGCTTAACTGAGATCATGGACAGCATCCCTGTGAAGCAGATCTGGTAGTATAATTCTAATAGGTTTCTTTTCTGGCTCCAAAAATTTAAAATAGATAGATAGATAGATAGATAGATAGATAGATAGATAGATAGATAGATAGATAGATAGATAGATAGATGGAGACAGATAGACAGACAGATAGATAGATAATATATATTTCTATCAATTCTGTTCCTTTAGGGAACCCTGGTTAATAACCTTCCTGCTGTGACCCAAGTCTGGGTCCTCTGCAAAGCAGTAAGTGCTCATAATTTCAGAGGCATCTCCTCAGCCCCTATAATATACTTCAATCAAACAAGAGTAACCCACTACCTCAGTTTGCCCAGGACTGAGGGGTATCCAGAAACATAGGACTTTCAGCCCTAAAACCTGTAAAGTCTTGATTCTATCATTTCAAGGTGATTTTGAAAATTCCAAACCGCTCTTCTCCACGAGGTAATTAAAAAACTCATCAATAGTGTATGAACTATTGATACCCCTTTTTGGAACTACACTTTGGAAAGGCTCGCCTAGTCTTCATCTCATCCACCGTTTCTGATCACTATATATTTAACATTAGGCCTGAGCAGAAATGGGTTCATTGCTTTGTCTTCTACTGCTTGGGCCCTTTGAAAACAACCTTTTCCAGAAATTTTGATTCCTGTCAGGAAACTGGGTTGTGACCACTTAGCTGTACTTCTTTCTCCAGGGTATACCTCTTCTTTCATTTTTTTTAGCAAGTTCTTAAAATGCTTTTATTAGTGTGTATTAATTATACATGATAACGGGTTTCATTATGACAACTTTACACATATATGTAATGTATTTTGGTTACATTCATTGCCTTGCCCTCCTTTCTTCTGCTTTTACGGTGGGTCACTGTTTTTAGTGACCCAATGAGTTTCATTGGGATTGCTTGAAGAGAAGTGGTCAGGCAACAAGAAAATAGAGATCTATATAAATTGAACAGTTTGAAGGCTGATTAGCCATTAACTAGGTAAAATCAAGTTTCTCACTCTTATCTGTCTCATAGAATCCTAAAAGTTCTGGTGTGGAAAGGCAACTGGATCACTATTTTTTACATTTGATTGCTCCCTCTGCGGTGATGTCCTCAAAGGACAGATTCGGATCTGGGAGCCCTGAGGTGGAGTCTGAATAGTCCAGGAGATAATATTGCTGACACATGGACCACATATGAGGCAGGGAGAATTTTGTAGGATAATATTCTCAGTACTTCTTTCATCAGCTCTATAAATTATGAAAAGATGAGCTTGTGTTCAAAATATATTCATTATATTTTATACTCGTGTGTTAGCATGTCATTTTGTATTTAAAAAATAATCATGAGCTCCAGAATAGCACTATTTTAAGGACCCCTGATCCTGATAACACACCTAGTGCGCGAATGTTCAGTGCATACTTGTGTTACTTGGGCATACGAAAATCACCTGGGACTGGGAACTTACCCAGTCTTGCATATCCAATTGAACTATCAAAAACATGCTTCATTCTGTAGTTTGTGTCTATGTTGTCCCCAGAGGCTTAACTTTGAAGCTTGCAAAGCACACATCACCCTTCTTATCACCATCTCGAACTCCTATCACTGAAAAGGATTTAATGTCCTGACTATACAAAGAACTTCTATAAAACAATAACAAGAGTCGGCTCTGCCCATTCCAAAGTTTAGTTTAAATTGAAAAAGAAATATAGTTTACACATTATTGATGACTGCACAAAAGGTCTAAAGGTCAAAGATATATGTATCTACGATAAACAAATATCTTTAAATCAAAATCAACCTTTTTAGAGAAAATCAACCTTGCTCAGAAAAAGGTAAATTCAAACTACAGTGAGGCAGTTTTATTGCTAACATGGTAAACACTTTTTAAAAAGTCAAATAAATATATTGTATTGGTGATAATGATAGAAAATACATCTCCATATATCACTGGTTAGTGCAGTATATCATGGCAGACACCAAAATCATTAAAAAATGTGGAGCAGGTAAGATGGCACAAGGGGTAAAGGTGCTTGTCACTAAGTCTGACAACTTGACCTGAGTTCTATAGGTATCGTCTACATAGTGGAAGGGGAAGCCAATGCTGGAAAGCTATTCTCTGACTTCTGGCCTACACACACACACACACACACACACACACAAATAAAGTAATGCCATCTTTTAATTAGCTTCTGAAGAATGTTGGGAAAATTCTAATGGCATAATGTTACATATTTTTTTTAAAAGACACCATGATAACAGAAAAAAACAAATAACAGAAATCACTACTTCTGGGTGGCACTGAAGCATAACAGGTGATCCTAATGTTCCTTTTATTTCCAAGTCATTTTATTTATTTTTCACTTGATATGCTAGTCAGAATTTTAAACATGACAAGCCTTTGGGATTTTGATTGAGCTTCCGAGATGGACATCATAAGAGCCTAAAGTAGACTTGGCTTTAAATTGTAGGCTTCATTTATAATTTTGATAGATGTTTTATCTTTTTTTGTACATGTATGAATGTTTTACATGTGGTGTATCTGTACTGTGTACATGTCTGATGCTAAATGACGCCAGAAGAGGACCCCTCAGAAGAGTTTCAGATAGTTGTGAGGAATGTGGGTGCCAGGAACTGAACCCAGGACTTCTGCAAGTGCAGCTAGTGCTCTTAACTTCCGAGCCATCTCACCAGTCCTAAATTAAATTGCAGGCTTTAAAGGTTTGAATTTAGAGAAAGTAAAGTCCTGGCTTATCTACATTCTGGAAGATAAAACCGACATAGTGATTTCTCATGCTCTGAAGTAATAATGTTCTTTAAAACTACCATGATCCCTTAATTAACAGGTCCTGAACCATTGGTTGCTAATGGCAATCTAAGATTGGTCTCTTTCAAGTCTCTGGCAGTCTCTTCAAGTCTCTTTTGCCAGCCTATCTATGTATGTGTGCCTCTATTGCAGTGGTTCTCAGCCTTCCTAACGCTGCACCCCTTTAATAAGGTTCCTCCTGTTGTGGTGACCCCCCAACCATAAAATTATTTTCCTTGCTGCTTCACAACTGTTATGAATCATAATGTAAATAGCTGTGTTTTCCAATGGTCTTAGGTGACCCCTGTGAAATAGTTGGTCAACTCTCAAGGGGTCACGACCCACGGGTTGAGAAACACTGTTCTATTATATGCGTATTTCTGTTTAAAGACACCCCCCCTTTGTCACTGATGTTAACAAACTCTCAACCAGCAGTACCAAGTCATACCTAAAAGAAGTCTACTGACTGCACATGTTTTCCCTGCAAACAAGGCACACTAGCAGCCTTCTGTGGAGGAAATCTAGATGGAAAGCTGCCAATGCTCAGGAACCATTTTGAATAGGAAGCACAGCAAAAAGCAGGGAAATATAAGAAACATGCCATGAAGGTGGGTGCAAAGACATTGGCCTACATTATGAGGGCTGAACAACAAAGAGGGCATTGCCTTCTTCCACCTCAGCTGGCAAGAGACGCACTGGGCCACTCTAACACCCTGAATTACCACCAAAGCTCTACAAGTATTGATTTGGCAATTAGCAATGAGTTTTCCAAGCAGGTGAACTCGTAAATACAAGATCTACAGATAAGAAGGATAAATGTAATTACAGCGTAACTGAAGGGAAGATTCGTAATCACGAGGAAAGGACCAAGGACCAATATTCTATAGCTAAGCTTCTTCAACAAGTTCTTTAAAGTTGAATACCATATGCCTTCCAGAGCCGTCCCCTTCCAGGATATTTTACATAATGGAAACAAGCAGAATCTGTTCAGCAGTCATTCTGTTTAACATAGTCATTGTCTTTAACAAGTCAGTTACTGAGTGCCCCTACACAGTGAATGCAGAGACGTGTGGGCTAATCTAAGATGAGACAATGTACAGTCCTCTTGAGCATGGTAAGGGGAGGTTGGGGTAATTCTCAACTCTAATAAAAGACAGTCGCTCAAGGCCACCATCAAGGTATGCAAGTATGTTAAACTGGAACAAATATAATGTATTAGGAACAAATGAAGAAGAAAGTCCATCCACTTGGGATTGTTTGGAAAACATGATGGAGATACTAATACATGAAAAGAGTTTTAAGGATTTGCAAGATGGCAAACAGAGCTACGGAGTTATGAGCAAAGGGTTAGAATAAAATACAGATATAGGGAGGATGAAGGCATGGCTTCCATCATTGCTGCAAAGTAAGACAGTGCAGCCGATGTGCTACCAGAGTGGAAAGCTTGAGGGCCAACAGATAAATGAACACACATCTAAGTAGCCTCATCTTGTTTCTGGAAGCTTCTTGGTTAAATCTTTCCACAGTTACATACAGTGATCAACTCTTTCCCTGTTTTTACTTCCTTAACTAGAGTACACACGGAAGCAAGCAGGGCTCCAGCCTCCTTCTTTAGTCTCATTCTCTGTCTTCTATGAACACTCTACAGCACACAGCACCCAACACAGGAGAGATAAGCCTCCACCAACACCGGCATGCTGGAAGCCCTGGGTAAATATTTATTCACTCACTGATTGGCTCTACAAATACACTAAGCCTTTAATGAGCCCACCTCTGTTTCCCACAAATACAGGTGGTTCTCATAGAGAAACAGCTAAACTTTAAAGTCCCTAAGGTTTCCAAGAATGTACATATGTGTGGAGAATTGGAGCTATTGAAAAAAAAATGCCATATTACATTACACATCTTTATTTCCTATCTAACGAAAACAAAAAGAAGTAGTGTCCAACAGAATCTCTAAATTGTGCAATTAAATTTATAAATATGTGAGTATGTCCAAGGAGGGGTCAAGGACACCACAAGAAAACTCACAGAATTAACTAACCTGGGATCATAGGGGCTTACAGAGACTGAACCAACAACCAGGGAGCCTGCATGAAACTGACCTAGACCCTCTGCATATATGTTACAGTTGTGTAGCTTGGTCCTCTTGTGGGACACCTAACAGTGGGAACAGAGGCTGTCTCTGACTCTTTTGTCGGCTTTTGGAACTCTTTTCCTCATACTGGGTCACCTTGTCCAGCCTTAATAAAAGGGAGGTGCTTAGTCTTTCTGCAACTTGCTATCTCATGCTTTGTCGATATCCATGGGCGGCCTGCCCTTTTCTGATTAGAAACGGAGGAGGACTAGGTGGGGTGTGGAGGCAGAGGGGAGGTGGTGGTGAGCGAATTGGAGGAGAGGAGAGAGGGGAAAGAAACTTTAATTGAGATGTAAAATAAATAAATAAATTTAATTAATAAAAATTTATTTTAAAGTTAATATTTAAATTTGAGTTTATTTCACTTAAAATTGCTGTAATAGCTACATAGCAGCCTATGACAAGAAATTTATAAATCAATTTTTGCCTCTATTTATTGCTTCTAATAGAATTTTCTATTGGAAATAAAAGTCAAATTTTGAAAGACACACATTTGCTGTCAAATCTTAGTACTTACTGTTTCAAAACCTCGGTGTGGGTGATCAGGAAACCCTCCCGGCCTTCCTCCTTTAAACTCATCAAACAGTAAGAATGGATCCAGATTTGTCAACTGGAATAGGAAAAGTCAACACATTAGACATGATTTTTAGGTCATACTACCGGGGTATATTCATAGACATAGCTAACAAAACTCATTGAAGATCGCACAGCCAGTGAGCAACCTTCTAAAATGCAGATTACATTCAGAAGGCAACAATGCATGCACACAAGGACTCATCAAGTACACTGGAACTGACATTGTAAGAGGAGCAAAGAGCGAACATTTCATGATTATCTATGATATAGTCAAATAAGTCAGGATCAGTCTGTAACAGGTTCTTACAGTCATGAGGAAGGAGTCTAGAAAACCAGTCTCTTCAATGCTATTATGAGTGCTCTCAAGGAAGACAACTTCACACAAATGAGAATGGGTGGCGTCAGGGAATCAGCTACCAGGGAAGTGGCTCTTGAGCTGACTCTTGAAGAGCATGTTGGAGTCAATTAAGTAGAAAGGAGGAAAGGAGAATGTTCCAGAAAGAAGAGGACTAAAAGAGAGTGGTGTGTTTGACAAAGTCTTTGTCCATCTCTCATTGGAATTCCATGAGCACATAAAATTAAGTGTTCCTGAATATTCTTGAAGAGAAACAGATTTTCTCCACAATTTTATTTAATAAACCCTTAATTTCTTCTATCAACAATAAGCTAATCGCATGTAGCTGAATACATATGCCAGTTCTTGCTCTTTATTAAAATAGTTCATATAGAAATGTCTATAGCGATATAAATCAGAGTAAATATTTAAATTTGACTATGTTTTATTTAAAAATACATATTATGTCTTTATAGTACACATTGGATTGTGACAAGAGATGGGCAAAGAATAGAGGTGAAAGGTTTTGATTCTTGGAACAAGTTCTCACTTTGTATCCCACACTGGCCTTAAGTGTTGGGACAAAAGGTATGTACCACCATAACTAACTATAGTTCAACTCTTAAAGGAATTTGGATCTTCTCCTGAAGGTAATAGGTTGTAATTGGGAGGTGAGATAATTAAGTTACGAAAGATCATTCTATATTCTGAGCAGGAGCAAGGGTCAGAACTAAGATAATAGCAGGAATGATGGAGAATCATTGAGTGACTAGATAGAAATGATGAGGCAAGTAAAAAGACTATTAAATAACTCCCAAATTTCTTGTTATGATGCCTGGAAAGAAGGCAAACCCATTCAACAAATCAAGGAATTACAGAAGCAGCACCTTTAAAATAGTTATGAGTTCATTTTAGGGCGTGTTAATTTTGAGATATCTACTATAAATGTTATGCATATAAATATTAATGTTTATGCAAAAGCTACTGAATATAAATTTCAAGGTCAGTCAATAGGTAGAAACAGCTGTGTTATCATTGATATATATTCAAGGTTGTCTTGTTTATTCGTTTCCATTTGTTTAGAAACTGTTATCAACATCTTTGATTAAAGATGATGGAAGTTTTACTGGAATTGCTTTGAATCTATGTATCAACTAATATTGATTTATCTTATTTATAAATACATTATATGTATACTTAAATATTTTAAATGTCCTCCAATAGGTAATTATTTTTTCATAAAGGTTTTGTATATATTTTAATTTTTTGGCTAACATATTTGAATGACATCATAAACTGCACTTAAAATTATATTTTGAACAGTTTGCTGTTGGGAATTATAAATATGAATAGATATATGACTTTCAAACACTGTAAGCACTTATTAATTTAGTAATTCCCCTGGAGCTTCTTTTTTTTAAGATGCTCATTTCACTAGTGTATTTATCAATAAGCTTCCCCAATAGTTCATAAAAACTGTTTTTTCTTGACTTAATTTAAAACCACAAGTTGAATTTTTCTAGGTTTTTGCTGAGTCCAGCTGGCCTCGGCATCTTCTCTTTTTGGAACTCATGTTGAAACAGCCACATGCACGATCTAATCAAACAAGGAGAAGGACACTTACCCTGGGACTCATGGGTAACCCACCTAAAGATGGAAACGGGAACATACAGTCCTATTGCAGGAAGGGAGCAAATATTTGAGAGCAATAGACTAACCACCATCTATGAGCAAATAACTCGGCCATTCTCATTTTCAAACCTTGTACTTTCTATTTCTTTTCATCCCTAATGCTGAAGATGGAAGTTGGAGTCTCAAACACTACAGAAGTGTTATATTATCTTAACTAGGCAAAGATGTATTGCATTTGTTTATGCTGCAGAACGTTAACTATATAAAATGTGTTACTTTTGTTTATGTTGCATTTGTTTAATTATGTAAAAATGTGTTGCATTTGTTTCATCTTGCCCGCCTAAGGCACCCAAGTGGTCAAATAATGAGCCAAATGGCCAATAGCTAGGCAGGAGAAAGGATAGGTGGGGCTAGCAGGCACAGAGAATAAATAGGAGAAATCTAGGTTCAAGAGAAGAGGAATGAAGGAAGATGGAGGAGAGCAGAGAAAGAGGGACATGCCTGGGGCAAGAAGTCAGGCAGCGGCTAGCCAGCCAGACACAGAGACAGCAAGAAAGCAAGAAAAGGTAAAAAGCCCCAAGGCAAAAGATAGATAAAGAGGAAAAGGTTCATTTAAATTTAAAAAGCTAGCCAGAAACAGGCCTGAGCTAGGCCAAGCATTCAAAACTAATAATGAGTCTCTGTGTCATGATTTGGGAGCTGGTTGGTGGCCCAAAAGAAAAAGAAAGCCTGGTGCACAGAAGGACTCTGCAAGCCCTAACTTACACCTCTTTCTGCTTTGGCTTTTTCACAAGCCAGTACCTCTCCAAGTGTCAAGTAGAAATGATGGCAGTAGGTGTCCTTGTCTTGTCCCTGATCTTATACATCTGTATGTTTAAAGTTTTATTGTTAAGCGGGTTGTTAACTGCAGACTTCTGTTTTTCAGTAGACGCCCTTCATAGGGTTAAGGAGCTGCCCTTCCATTTCTAGTTTATTATGGATTTTGAATTACCTTGCTCTTGGGTATCAACTGAGCTAATTATGTGTCTTTTTCTCCTTTGTCTCTTAGTATGGATGAAGATGAGGATGACTATTTATTGCTTCTTGGTGCCAAAGAGAGTCATATGGGCAAATAAACTGCTCTCAAATAAACTATGAAAACACAAAGTTCCCTCTTTTCAGTAAACGCTTGTCACTATTAGGGACCCATAGAACAGTTAATATTCACTGTGTCTGAGAAGTGTCACTGGGTTGGAATGAAAATCCCAAGATATAGAAGCAGCTTTTGGGACTGGGTAATGAGGTCAAGGCTAAGAAGGCTTTTGAGATGCATCCCAGGAAAGAAAGCTATGTTACGGCTATTGGAGGGTGAAATTTGGTGGGCTCAAAAGGAAGGGAGAAGAGTCACAGGCAGCACCCCAGTTTTCTTAAGCACTAGCTGAACAATCCTGAACAAAATGATGGTAGTAACAAGCACACATATTTCTCAGAAAGAAGTGAAGTACACACTGGAAGCTGGAGGGAAGGTGATCCTGCTTGCAAGACAAAGAACGTGGCCGACCTATATGCCTGACCTTGGGTTTCATGGATAGCAGAACTCTCGAGTAATGAAATTAGAAATTTAACTTTGCTAAAGGTACTTCTCACAAAGTGTTGGAGGAACGACATGGTTCCCTTTGAGCACTTGCAGGAAAGTCTAAGAAGAGAGAAATAATACAAAGCCAGAATTGCTGATCAAAAGAAAAATAAATCTGAAAGGCTGGGAAAATAGGCAGCCCATTCATAAAGAATGAGAAGGTATGCCATCAAGCTTGTGGCCAAATAACTGTTTGATAAAGACCCATCTACATAGAATTCAGGAACTATTGCCCAAAACAATAGAAGAAATGAATACCATCTTAGTTCACTCAAGGTGCTATCACAAAATATCATAAAGTAAATACCTGCAAAGTAATGAAAATGTATTTCTTTTGGTGCTGAAAGTTCCGAAGTCCAAGATTAAGGCAGCAGCAACTTTAATATCTAGTTAACATACATTTTATGGTTCATAGGCAATACATTCTGTTTCCTTGCATGATGACAGCTAACTCTCTATGATCTTCCTCATAAGGATATTAATCCCAGATATGCAGATTTCATCCTCATGACCTAAGTGCCTTCCAAAAGACCCTGCCTGCTAATACCATCAACTGGAAAGATAGGATCACAAACTTTGGTTTGGGGAAGGACACATACATTTAAACCATATTGGTATTATTTGTATTCACCTGCACATTGATTCCCTCTGGTCACCAATCTATGCCATTTGAACACATCCACAAGAAGAAAGTCAGTATAAGAAAAGGGCTATAGAATCCAGGTAGCTGATCAAGGCAAGAGTCACAAGGATGAACTGTTCAACTGGCCAGAAGATGAGAGACATGTATAAGAGACACTCCAATAAACAAGAGTATGCTTGCAATCGACTGTTGTACTGAGGTGCTACTTGCAGGCGTGGAAATTAGTCCTTACTAATCTCTAAGCATTTGCCAGATTTTGAGCAACATGTTCAATAAACATGTGCCATCTGTCCACAAGAACAGACTTCTATTAGAACTCTAATTATTTTCTAAAATGTTTTAATTAGGTCCTCAGTTCAATCACATCTCTGTTTTCCCCCATGTTTCTTTCCCTTGTAATACTTCCAAATCCTTTAGCTGCCAAATTTAAATAGCAGCTTCCAAGATTGTTCTTTCAACAGCTTCAGAACTCCAAACAAAACCTGTGGCCACCAGCCCTCAGGCCTGTAGCAACCCCAAAATAAAGCTCCAACAGCCCAGTAGGATTTGGAAATTCCGAAGTGCTGGAAGTGCCTATGAGAAATGGCAGGCCTTTGGAGATAGGACGAATGCTGTGCTTTACAAATAACATTCTCTTGAGTCTAGAATACTCTTAAATACGCAGAATGTACCCCACAAACTCTGGGTGATGCTTTTGCTAGACTCTTTAGTCTTTTGGAGTTAGGTCCTATGACTAAACCTGGCTAGCATAAAGCAATTCCAGGGTTGAACTTTTAGGGTCATTCCCTATAAAATGAGAATGGACAATTAGTGTTTGCCCTTTTGCTTTTGTCCTCTTCCTCCTTTCTGTGTCAGCAAATAGCTATTTGATATTATTAAAGAATTCTTTTAATGGTCCAATATAATAAGGGGACTATAATAATATTTTTGTCATCCTCTCTTCTTGTGTCATTCCCCTCCACATTTTTCATTAATCTGTTAGCTGGCATACCAAGTGATGATTTTCACTGTGTTATTTTCATATATCATACTATGCATCTATTCATGTCTGCATTCTCCTTGCTGGTCACTTCCTAACCCTGAAATAGTTCACCCCTTCAGCTTTTGTGTCACATAGATCCCATTATCCTCTCTTATTCTTCTGTTTCAGAGAGAGAAATTCAAATAGTTATGAACAAAATGACATCTGTGTTTCTGTTCAGAATACTTTGAGGGGAGAAATGGAACAGGACATTCATTATGTGATTTCCTCTAGTTTTCTTTGCTTCAAATTATCCTCTTAAGTAATTAAATAGCCCACAGAGAATGGCCTTCTACTGAACAGTATCTGGTGGAATTGGGCAGCATAAAGACAAGTGCCGGTGATGATAAGTTTCTCTTCTCCTGGGAGCATAAGGAACCACCTCCTAACAACATGCTAGTCAGTCACTCAAAGTCCTTGACTGTCTAGCCTGGTCCATGGATAACTATAGCGAAAGATGTGAGCCAGCCCATCTTCTAATTGCTGGTTAGCACATCAGCCATAGAAAGGCAGATTGGAAGTTCCTCTTCAACTTCTATATTTGCAATAGTAGGAAAGGAAAAAAAAAACGAAGAAAGAAACACTTGTGGCAGCTGCTAAAATGGAGCAGTTTTGCAGCTTTAATGAGAAAACAGCTTTGGAATCCAAAATTTCCATTTCTTTGAGATATAAGCCTTGGTGCATAGAATTTGAAGAGTAACCTTAATGTAGACAAATGGTTTCATTTCTGATGGGGGGTAGGGGTACAGGGTCTACCTTCCTGTAGAATGTGGAAATGTGTTAACAACATCAACAGTCAAAGACAGAGTCTTGAACATGAGAATGATGGTAGGCTTACACAGTAAAAAAAAAAAAGTGGCAATTTTTTAATGATGTTTACAAAGAATTTGCAATAACATGGAAATTTCTTGTGTCAGCATGTTAAGCGAAAAACTTCAGTACACAAAACTGTGCCCTCTATATAATCCTCAATAATGTAAAACATCACTGTCTAGAAACACCTTGGTTTTCGTTTGTGATTAGACAAAGTTGATGACATTCAGAATAATTCCTCTTTCTTCTGTTACAGTTACAGAATACCTGTGACACAGGAGAACTGAGTTTAAATGGCATATCAAGGTCTTGAAAAATCTAGGTTTTCAACCAAGGTTTCTTATATAGGATAAAGCATAAAATTCAAAGATGTAAAATTATGTGGAGAGGAATTACATCTTTGTTTTCACTAACCTCTAATTTTCCTGAATATTTTTGATTATAGTAAAATAGACACAAAATGAAATCTAGCATTTTGGAAGATGTAGTAGTAGTACTACTTCTGTAGATGCCTGTGTCTGTGTGAGGGGATGTGCAGGTGCTCTCAGAGGCCAGAAACAAAAGGTCACCCTGGAGCTGGAGTTACAGGTAGCTGTAAGTCACCAGATATGGGCAGTACGAATCAAACTAGGGTCCTCTACAAAAGCAGTACACACTCGGAACCACTAAGCCGGCTCGCTAAGCCCAAGATTTAGCATTTTAGCAGCTTTCAGAGCACAGTTCATGAGCATTGGGCGCATTCATGCTGTTGCACAACTACCACTGTCAGGTCCAGGCTGAAATCCAGTATCTTCTTCAATTGTGAGAAAGCTCAGCCAATTACAGAATCAGAAACTGTGATTCTGGGACCAACAGAAACTAAGGCTATTTCATGACATATCACATCTGTGAGTAGGTATGTGAAAATATTGTTCATGGTTGAAATTACGATGTGATTAGATATATCATTCAAAACTTTTATTTAACATAAAAATACAAGATGATTAAATTATCCCTGGAAAAACTCAACCATGTTATAATATAAACATTTTTCTTGGAAAGTCATCTATTCTGTTTTGTGTACTTCAAAACACTGTTTTACAAAGGAATTGATAGGTTTCACTAGACCACTAGTTCACAGGACTAAAAAAAAAAAGTGTTAATACGTCCTTGACAGATGGACTAATTAAAGTGATAGCTACACTCGGTACATGGCAATGGCTTACTAACAGGTGTCTGTGAGGTCTCAGAACTCTTTCCAGTTTTTCTGTTGATGATGCTGTCTCATAGGATATGACACCACCTACATCAGGCCTTATGCATTTAGCTATCAAGATAAACTTATTTGTGTATTTTCTCTGATAAATGGCACATTTTGGATTTCAAGATATATATGAGTGAGCTAATGTTCTAATGAAAGGGAAATGGCAGAGGACCAAAACAGAAGAAAGAAGATTGATTGAGCTGATGAGGGAGAAGTGTTTGCTGCTTACTGCAATGGCTGATCAGCACCATGCTGGCTGAAATGGCTCAGGCACAGAAGGACAAATACTGCAAACCCTCACTTGGATGTGGAATCTAAACAAACAGAAATGCAGGCTAGAATGGTGACTTCTTGATGCTGAGGTGAGATGATGGAGAGATGGTCGGAGAGGAAGAGTAAGCTCAAGAATCAATAGCACTTCTTAACTATAAAATGGCACCATATTAAATAGTTGAAATTTACTAAGACATGCTTTTTAAAATTATTCTATGAAGTAGTACAGATATTGATTGGCTAATTTTGATCATTCCTATTCTTAACACATCCTGCTGAATACAAAACACACAATTTTTCAATTAAATTTTTAAAATTGAAAACATCAAAGTCATCAGTCATGCAGAGCAGCACTCACTGGGGAAAAGCCAAGACTTTCAAATTCTATGAGCAAAGGGAACCTGGCAACCCGGCTATTCAAGAGGCTGAAGCAGAAGGATTGAAGTTCAAGGCCAGTCCAGACAACTTAGTGAGACTCTTGTCTCAAAATAAAATCCAAAAGGAGGACTGAGGATATAGTTCAATGACAGATTGCTTGCCTAGCATGTACAAGGGTCTCCCTATGTTCAATTCCCAGTACTCCAAAAAACAAACAAACAAACAAACAAACAAAAACCCTGATGAACAAAATGACTCCATGAACATTTTCAAACACATTTTTTATCAAAAAGTAGACAAAGAAACCCATATGTAATGAGAGGTATAAAGTTTAGCAACAAGGCCATATGAAAATCCTGGAGAAAATGTATTTCTTCTCTTATTCACAACATTTAATATTGGATAGCACTGGGGAACTAGCCCTCGGCTATGATCACTATTTGACACCTCTCTGTGCTGCTAAGGCCCCTCCTTAAATTTCATGTATTCCCTAGTACTTAAATTAAAAAGTCTCTAATGTTAAAAAACAATCTAGAGTCACAATCTCTGAGTTCCCTTGTGCTTCTGCCACCACACTGGAGATCTACAAAGATGGATCTCAGTGCGCAGAAACAAATCCTTTACTATGTGATTAGCCAGGAGACCTGACCCTTGCAGAGCAAATCAGACTGTCTTCCTTAGGGATCTGAAGCTGAGATCCAGTTATTTGCGTTTGAAGTATGAACCTATAAGCAAGGGTAGAGAGGGTACAAGTCGGGCACATTTGAAGACACGAATGCTGAGGCTGACAGCCAGGATGCTCCTCAGCTCAAGACAGAACACGGGCATGCAGAGAAAACCAGATGGATCTCCTGCAGTTCAGCTGCCACCTGCTACCCAGACCCTCTTTATCCACATTCCAGAAGCCTCCTTTAGGCTGGACTTGATCCACATGTGGCCCCAGTTGTGGAGTTTCATGTTTCTCCCTCTGGCACTGGGGTGGTTTTAAAGAAAATGGCCCCCAAAGGGACTGGCATTACTAGGCGGTGTGGCCTTGTTGGGGGAAGTGTGTCACTGTGTGGGCGGCTTTGATGTCTCTTTTGCTCAAGCTCCCCTCAGTGCTCCAGCAGCACGTCTGCCTGCACACCACGCTCCCTGTCATGATGATAATTGCCTGAACCTCTGAAAATGTAAGTGTGTCACTCGGATTAAATGTTTTCTGTATAAGAGTTGCTGTGGTCACGATATCTCTTCACAGCAGTATAAACCTTAAGACAGGCACCCCACAGGGAAGCTCAAGACCATCTTGGCTCTTTCTTCGCAAATCCCCTTCAATATCCCACCAGTTCCTTCAGAAATGAATGTACAAGGTAGTTGTCCAGCCAGCATACCTCAGGTCTGCCAATGCTTCTGCGGACCCGAGCTCCAACCCCTTCTGGCTGCTCTCGGCTGAGCACTGAGAGTGTAACCTTCTTAGAGGATCCCATTTTGAAGTTTATAAAGAACGTTCTGGTGTTGAGCTGTAGAAGATGGAGGGCAAGATGAAAGACAACAAAGGACATCACAACGGAGGAAATGTTTACAGGCTATAAACTAAGGATATTAATATTAGGCTTGCCCCAAATTCTAACAGTTGTAATTTATTGAGTACTTACTGTGAACGGGGCCTAGATTAGGTGATTTTTTTTTAAAACACAATGATGGTGAGCATGTATTAGTATTTACTAGGCACCTGAACCCCATTATTAGCAGTTACCTCATGGAACCCTGTAGTCATCTCATACAAAGGTTAGCAATTACAACTCTTGGAAAGAACTTACTAGAAATATCTAAAGAGCATTTTATATGCCTTGCTTCAGTGGTATCTCTTGACTTCCTGCACCATGAACACACCCTTCATTGGCCACCTCATGAGGTAGGGTGGAAGATGAAAGTGGAGGAGGATGTTTGGTGACACTGGAAGCAAAGAGAAAAAACTAGAGGATATGTGATTCTCACTAGAATATGATGGTGTTGAACAAGATCTTCAGGAGTGATTGAACTCAATTACCCATCTCTCTCTAACGTCCATGGACATTTAAAACAATCATTCTTTAGTCATTACAAGCACGTATGCAATATGTTTTTTTTATCATATCAACCCCTTATCCACCCTCCAACTTCTCTCAGACTCCAATCACATCTCACCCCCAGCTCTAGGCTGCTTTTCCATAGCCTACTGAGTCCAAGTGGTGGTGTCCTTATTGTGCACATGGGTGTTGGGTCATCTACTGAGGCATGGGCATCCTAACGGGGGCCACTTTCTTGAGGAAAACTGACACTCCCTACTCCAGCAGCCTCCAAGTGCCAAAGTTTCTCAGTTAGGAGTGGGACTTCACAAACCTTTCTCTCATCTCTTTTGGAATTTTGACTGGCTTGATATTATGTAGGTCTTGTGCATGCAATTTCTCAGGCAGGAAATCTTTGAACTTCCTAATAAAGTCCTCTAAAGTACAGACAAATTATGTATAAACTGACCCCAGCAAGGGAACCCATGGTTCAGAAACAACCTATATTCCACATTTATTATTCTTCAAGAGTGCTTCATTATTTATTGAAGAAGTCAAAGCCCTAACCAAGGAAATATCACAGAACAGAAACAATCAGCCCCATTTTTAACATCATGTGTTTGCAGACAAGTAATCCTAAATCGTCAGACCTGTTCACCAAGTGAACTCTAGCCAATCCTTCAAAGATTCCTACTGCAACCAAAAGAAGTGTTTTAACAAGATGACAATTCTGGAGCTGGACACCTTAAATTTATATCTCAGCTTTGCCACATTCCAGCCTGCTTTCACTTGTGACTCTCTGTGCCTCAGCTTTTCCATCTATAAAATGGGATTAAGAAGTATCTACCTCAAAGGTTTCAAATGGTGCTATGGGAAAGTAGGCTACTGTTATTTATAGAGACTCTGCACAGGAGTACCCTCCACTTAGTGAAGGCAGATCTTAAAATGGAACCTCTCTAGCAGACAATCAATATATACCTATTGAACCAAGAAATGTGGGGCACAGAAACGAACTTCTGAGTACAGGCCTGTCATCATCCAGATATATGTAACAAGTAAGTAGTTTTGCCTCCACCTAGATTTTCTGGGTCCCTCCAGACTCCCACAGTTAGATACTACACGCAGGAACAAGGATGAGGCAGTTAGGTAATTACAGTGTTTTGTCTGGAAAAAAAGCCAAGCTGTGGTCCCTTCACTAAATCTCGGTGCTATTTAAGCATCTCCCTCCCTCAGCTCCCCTAGGAGCCAGTAGTATGCTGGGAAAGGAAACATCATAAAAAAATGGTCCAGGCATCACCTCCCCCACCAACACACACACACACACACACACACACACACGCACACGCACACGCACACTCACACACACCACGCTGGGGGGGGCGGGGCTGGGGGTTCCCAGGCCACTCACTCTGCTGAGCAGGCCCAGGACGGAAGCCACTGTCTTACAGCCTTCGCAGCGTCAGGAACACAGCACACGGAAGAAGGACTTGCAGAGGGCCGGCTGTCCGTCAGCGTGACTCAGCACTTCGCTGTGAGACCTCAGGAAGGCGGAGTCTCTAGGTCTCCCGGGTTTTGGATGGGGTGACACTTCCTTTATTTACCCTGGGTTTGGATTCTCTGACTCCGCCTCTCTGGGTCGGCCTTTTGAGCTTCTATCCAAAGAGTGATGCGCACCCCGGCCTCTTGGGGGCGCGCTGTCCCCCTATGTGTGGCGTGCTCCGGTGCTCGGCAAACCTCTAGATTCACCTGGAAGGACAACCTGTTTTCACTCCAGTCAGTTTGTCACCCAACACGTTGGCTCTAGGGACTGGAATGTTTCCTAACCGCTTGTCCCATTTTGGGCAGGTGAGTCAGCCTCTCTGTGCATCAGGTTCCCAGTGAAATGAGAGTGGTGAAGATAGTACCAACATTGTAGGGTTGTAAGAACAAAATGAGCCCTCCTCCTCCTAGGTGCTACAGAGTTGTTTCTCATAAATATGCTTCTTGCTGTTTGCCAGAGAGAACGGGGCCAGGGACAGAGTAGACGCAAGAGCCAAAACATCTGTGTTCCTGCTGAAAGAGCAGGCACACTCTAATAGGTAGACATGTGAGGAAGGGCTTGGATTTTGTTGAGCTGTAGGGAGAAGGCATTGGCGAGTTGCCCTCAAGAGGATGAGGATGTGCACCCAACCAGGAAGCAATTCAGTTTTCCTCAGATTTTAGTCAGGGGCCAGGCGAGGCTGCCAACCTGAATGTTCTTTAAATACCACAAAGTCTTGTCTTGAGGAAAGAGTGAAATCAGGGATCCTGAAATAAATCTGGACAACTGTCTGAAACAGAGTTTCCAGCTGCGTGGCTCTTCGTGGAGACTGCTCCGGTTTGCTTTTGTAGCCAGGAAACAGCCACAGACAACACTTACTGAGTATGGCTACGTTTCAATAAAAAATTTTATTACAGATAAACGAAATTTTTATTCATAAGAGTATGTTTTGAAATCATGCAATTTTCACTTATAAAATATTCTTTTGAATTTATATTTCAACTAATATTTTGAGACCCGGTTCCGTATATCCTAGGCTGTCCTTACCTCTCTAGATAGCCAAGGATAACTTTGAACTTCTGACTTTCCTGCCCACATTCCCAAGTGTTGGAGTCACCGTAGTTCATCTACCACCATGGCCAGTTTTATGTGGTCCTGGAGACTGGGCCCAGGGCTTTGTGCTTCCTAGGCAAGCAATCTACCAACTGAGCTACATCCCCATCCCCCTCAACCTTAAAATGTGAAAGCAATCCTGGTTTTCAGACTGTACAAAAATGCATAAAATGGGGGTGCATACCCATTTGGGCTGCATGCATAATTTGTAAAAGAAGAGGAAAGTAGAAGAGCGAAGACTTTCACCTGGTGCTCAATTGGGCAGCACACACTGGAATTGGAACAGTACAGAGGGGCTTTGTACAGGATGACATGCAAATTTGTAAAGTTGTCCATGTTTTTTTGTCTCTTTCCTGTGAAGTTCATGGCCACACTTGGGTGTGTGTTGCCTTCCTTGAAGTGGCTATCTCACTTCCTTAATGCCCATACCTAAATCCATATTAAAACATATTCTTAAGAGATACTAATTTTGTTTGTTTTGAAGTCCTTTCCTGGGCTCTTATACCAGTGGGGCTGAAACTAATCCTACCTACCTTAAGTGATTCAAGGTGAAATGAGATAATACATGTAAATATCAAAACTTCCATGGACTAATAAAGTATTAGTACTTGTCATCCTTATAATTATTTCTGAAACTCTTTCCACATAAAATAGAAATATGAGCTTTCTGCCTGGCACATTATAGAACCTATAAATAAATTATACTGCATTCCCTTGACCAGTCCAACATTCAACCAGGTGCCTGGGCTTCAATCTTTCCCCTCACACTCTTTCAGCTCAAACGCCTGTGGATTAGGATTGCTAAATCTCTCAGTGCATCCAAACCTTCCCATTTTGAAGGCTACTATCCATCTTCCCCAATCACCTCCTGCCTTTAGGTTCACCACTGGCCAAACCATTTTCCAAGTGGCAGGCAAATAAAAAACCAGTGCCTGAAACCCTCAGTGGCTTCTCACTGTCTTTAGTAGAAAGTTCTTTGATGTCTTTGAACTGACCTCACCCTGGGGAGGAACTACACACACATCTCTTGTTTCTAGAACGTTCTTTCCTTCATTCACTTTGACTTTATCTTTTAGCTCTTCTATGTCATGCTCCACGGACAACCTTTGAAAGTAATTTCCTCAAGTCTAGGAGATACTTTCGACCTGAGAAACACCTGTACATTATTTCCTAAAGCCATTGTTTATTAACTCTTGGGAGATCCCATTTTCCTACAACGGCCTGAAAAGTAGTTTCAGTCTTACAGGTTTGTTCTGAAATATGAGCCAACACTCTACTGAATGTGCCATTCACTCCTCTTGCTCAGGGTCTCTGGAGAACGGTGGCTGCCTTGACTAATTCAGTGTGCCATTTCTGAGTGAAGCTTTGAAATGGGCTAGCAGTTACCTAACACATCCGTTTCATGGAAACCAGTGCTCTTCAAGAGTGATGACCTTGCTGGACAACGGCAGTGCATGCCTTTAATTACAGCACTCAGGAGGCAGAGGCAGGGGGATCTCTGTGAGTTTGAAGTCAGCCAGGTCTACAGAGTAAGTTCTAAGACAGCCAAGGTTACACAAAGAAACACTGTCTCAAACAAAACAAACAAACAAAAAGAGTGATGACCTTGAGGCCACCATTTCAGGAGAAGCCCATACTTCACAGAAAAGAGGTCTTGGACGGAGACACACCATGAGAAGAAATGAAGCCCAAGACCCAAACCACCTTGAAAGTGGATCTTCCAGCCCCAGCTGCACCAGCCAATGCCACATGGATACAACACCCAACGTTGTTCTTCCCAATTTCTCAATCCACAAAGTCAAGTGTTTTTAAGCTAAGCAGTTTTAGGGTAGTTTGTTTCATAAAAATGACTACCTGGAAATTTTTTTCAGATCATAGGAGAAAAGAAAACAATTTTCAAAATGCTCCAGGCTACTGACAAACCTTGCAGAAAATAGCTATGTCCATTTAAATCATCTTGAAGCAAAATTCAAGATGTCATTGTTTTTTACCGCTGAGTAGTATTCTCATATGTAAATATTCCACATTTTCTTTATCCATTCTTCCATTGAGGGACACTTAGGTTGCTTCCAGGTTCTGGTTATTACAAATAATGCTGCTATGAACATAGCTGAACAAATGCTTTTGTAGTATGGTAGGGCATCTCTTGAGTATATTCCCAAGAGTGGTATTGCTGGATCCTGAGGTAGGTTGATTCCCAATTTCCTGAGAAACCACCACACTGATTTCCAAAGTGGTTGCACAAGTTTGCATTCCCACCAGCAATGGATGAGTGTTCCCCTTACTCCACATCCTCTCCAGCATAGGCTATCCTTGGTGTTTTTGATTTTAGCCATTCTGACAGGTGTAAGATGGTATCTCA